>VDFB02047230.1:474999344-475094003 GCA_007258455.2 Sequoia sempervirens
TATATAACATTATAATTCTTAACGTTATGGAGTTTTGGTTGATTCGTATTATATAGCTCAAACTATATTGTGCCTTTTTGCATGTAGTTGCATATTGAAAGCACTGCTATTTTCTTCATGGCATTCATTTTTAGGCTATGGGTGGAACAAAGTAAAATAATTATATATATGTCTACATATATACATATATATATATATATATATATATATTAGTTTCTAGTGGGTCTCTCTCTATGGTTGTATACATATATACACATATATAGACACACACACACACACACATATATATATACATATATATTCTTGTACGGTTTGTGTTTGATATTTTCACTTTGTGGCTATGTTTGCAACGAGATAAAATTGTATAGGCTATGGAGTTCTTGTCGATTGTTATTGCATAGCTTATTCCTTGCAGTTGGCCGCTGAAAGGACTATTGTTTCATTTATCCCTTTCATTATCTACTTATGGTTGTAATATAATAGAACAAATATATTTCAACTTCTGGTGGGTTTCTCTTTATGGCTATATACATATATACATCTATATGTCTATATATACATCTATATATATATATACATATATATTGCAAACAAAGTACTGCTATCTACACCTACTCGTATATATAGTTGTAAATATGTCTCTGTTAAGGTTATGGAGTTTTGTTCAATTCTTATATTTTTTCATCTAGGTGGCTATTGAAACCATTGTTGTTTGATTAATGTCTTTCATTTTCTCTTACGGATATCAATATATATATATATATGAAAGATTAAAATTGTTAAGCTTATGGAGTTTTGGTCAATTCTTATATCTCTACAACTGGGTAGCTATTGAAACCACTATTGTTTTATTCATCACTTTCATTTTCTGCTTATGGATGGAACAAAATACAATAATTATATATATGTGTACATATATTCATATATTTATATATATTTCAATTTGTTGTCTATCTCTCTCCATCTGACCTACCATTGCAACCAATATTGTTTCATTTAGGGTTGGCATTCTACTAGTATTGTTTTGCATAATGCATTCTTCACTATTGTTGTTTGCATTAGGCTAACATTATTTGATTTATGCCTTTCATTATCTCACTATGGTTTGAATAGAATAAAATAATTGATACTATCCATGCTATGTTTAGTTACATCAGGTATTATTATACATATATACACATACATACATATATATATATATATACATTTGTAAACATATATACATATATATACATATATATATACACACATTTATAGATATAGTGGCAGATAGCTTATAAGTTTTCCCAAAATTTCATTTGGCCTCCCAATTTTTTGGCCTTCCAATCCCCATGAAAAAGGTGGTGGCGGCAGCTGTTGGTTACTTTGGGAATAGGGCGGTGTTTTCCAAACCGTGTGGATAGAGAAGGCTATAGAAATTAAATGTTGGTTCACATCAACATTAATTGATGTATGTTTTGCATGTACTGGCGATGGTCCTAATAAGACCAACGATAAATGGAAGCCATAAATGTAACACTTTAGCCTAATGCAAACAACAACAGTGAACAGTCCCTTATGGAAAACAACATGAAGTACATAACATTAACTATTTGACTACATTCAACCATCACCACAAAACAAAAGATGTGAAGGAAACAATATTGTTATCCACACTCACCTAGATGACCAAACCCACAAAACACTAAAAAATGGCAGTGCCAAATGCATAGACAAACATACCTGCAAAAGTCGAGCCATAAATCAAACAATATCACTACAAACAAAGTATTGCTATATACACCGGCTCATATATATAGTTGTAAATATGTCTCCATTTGCATATGCATATACATAAATACGCATGCATGCAATTGACATTTCCCTATCCTATACAACTTCCTCATACATATTTGTGTAGATATTTAGTCGCCTCTTGGATATCTATGCATATATGAATACACAATTCAAAATTCACAACTATCTGTGACTTATTCTAAATAAAAACAAAAACATGGCTTCCAATAGTCCCTCACATACAAAACCCACAAAACACAGAAAGCTCCCAGTAACATACCGACTCAAAACCTTCACCACGAAAATGCCAACCCTAAATGAATCAATATTGGTTTCAACCATAACCCAGATGGGGTAATTCACCAAAACAACAACACATTAACTATTTTCTAGCCATTCACACAAGACCCTTATTGTCTTGAGTTTTATTTTATAGTTTACATGTACACATTGCTATCCTTCTTAGATAGCATTCACAAAAAACAAAAAAAAAAAAATTAGGGAAAACCTAAAAAACACAAGAGATCTCAATTTCAACATTCACCAAAAATGCAACAGATTAACTATTTTCCAACCATTCACATAGAACTGAAGCCATAAATGGAAAAATATAAACAACAGTCACCCACATGCAAAAACCCACAAAACTATACAATCTTTCCAACAATAATCGGCACAACAAAACAACATTTCTTTCAAGAATAACCCAGATGAGATGCACCTCTACTTGCTTCCTTCAAAACACCCCTTCTTGCTTGCTTCCTCTTTCCTCCATTCTTTCTCAACAACCTACCAAACAAGACCACAAAATTATCACAACCATCACCATTTGCAACCATTGAAACATGCAAAAAAACAAAAGATAACCTTCAACCACCTTCATAGAAATTGTATAGCCATTCGATGCACTTGCACCGTCATAGAAGATTTCACTATGCACTCAGTGCTACCTTCAGCAATAACAAAAACCCTCACAATGACACCAAATAATACATTATCGATAACTAGATGGACATTCATTTTCTTTTCCAAGGAATTTAAAACACATGGTACTTGCACCATCACCACTACATGGAAACCATACAACAATAAATGCTAATGACATTTTGTTGGCCTCCTCTACACTTCGGTCATTTTGTCGGACTCCTCTATCCTCGCACAAAATGACTACCACCTTTTACATGGCAACAAAGACCCAAGTTCGGCACCTTAAATCAGCAAGGCTGACGAAAAAGTTGACCACACTATAACTCATCTGCCAAGTTTTCCTCAGTGCTAGAGAAGCTAAAAAATGGTGAGGCTGACAAAAATTCCAGCCAAAGTTGACACAAGTAGCCTATCAGCTAATTAAACAATATATATTATAATAGTTCAAAAAATAATAATTGCATCTATTTTTTTCTTTGCAAATAAATAAAACTACTCTTAACTTTTTACATCAACTATGTAAAACAATTTAGGGTTTAAGAGAGCATTGGGCATTTACTTAACATTCACTTTTCCCTACGCAACTTTGATTTACCAAATTATAAATTATTTTACTTGATTTCTATCAAATTACATTCAAAAAATACCTATATCAAAATATTTCTCTAAAAAAAAAGATGAAATGGCAAAATCTTTCACGAAAATCCTCTGACAGGATATATAATCCTCTAGCAGCATTTCTCTATTCTAAACCCCACAAGTAAATTTTAATTTGCAAACCTAAGTTGAATGTTAGAATTTCTCCCTAAAGCAATACAAATTGAGTAAGAATGGGGTTTATTTCTATGCCAAAAAAAAAAACACCATCATATGAATGCGATGACAACTTATATATAGGTAGAGTCCTCATTTTAAGTTGATCCCACAACTTAACATAGCTTGGAACTTTGCATTTGAGAACACCTTCAACTAAGAAGCCATCACTCCAAGGGAACACCTACCTTGTGGATCTTGTTAGCGCTACCACCAGAACAAATAGTGAATAATTTTGAGCTAGTATCCCAAAGATTGTTATAACCCATTTTATAAGAGTGTAGCACTACCTTAGTATAAGATGCATACACAAAGTGATGTAGTGTAATGATTATTAGAAACTAAAACTAAATGACCGAACACAAAAAGTGACTTAAAATAAGTGAAGGTTACTCCAACATCATGCCACTCATTACTCTCACAACCTACATGTAGCCTTTTACTCTCACAGACTACACGTAGCCTATTACTCTACATAAGGCTGCTTATAACCTATACCAATAGAAACATAGGGATATCTTATAAAGAAGATATACGAGTGGGAAGCTCTACAGAAACAATGAGACTTTAATTTTTGTTGAAATAAGATTTCCTCATTTTTATAGCATTGCTATTTGCTGGGAGTTTTTAGCCGATTCTTAGAACAAATCTTTATTTTTTGTAAATCTAAATTTAAAATCTCCCTTCAATCATAATTCTTATCATAGGATTCCTCTCAAATTGTCATATGCATAATCAACTACTATTGACACTCTGAATTACAAAACAATCTCCACTATTTTGAAGATTATAGTGATCCATAGCGTCTTATTGGATTATTTCAGCTCACGACCTAAACTTTTTTTTTCTTATGTATGGTTATGAATATAAGAGAATCTAAATCATAGTATATGCCATGGTAAAGTTATTTTGTGATAATAGGTTCCTGAGCTAAATACGTAAGCCAATGCACCATTATAATAGTCACAAGATTGAAGTGATAGATAAATAAATAAACTTCATATCTTACACATTTTGAAGTTTTGAAGTTCTAACTAGGAAAACCAAAATACATTAGGGGCCTCACTCTATAGAATGTCCGAAAAAATGAATTAATGTGTATAGAAAAAAAAATTGTCTTTACGTAGGACTCAACATTATAAATTATTTCACATTTGAAACTTTTGCTTTATCCTTCATTTGACGAGTTTTATTTTGCAGGTTTAAGACTAATAGTGAGGGGTCAATTTTAGAAAAAATAATACTGTTTTAATTCCTTTACAGAAACAGATTGACCTATCCTAATGTCATTTGAGGATAACCAAAAAGCTTATGATGCTTTAGAGAAAACCAACCAGGAACTAATACAGGAAGTCGCTGAACTAGTAGCACAAGTCCAACAACCTAAATAATCCATGGAACAAAATTAACAACATGAAGTAGAAATATCGAAAAGCATGAATACTTCCTAGTTAACTTGATGTTGAAACCAAAGAAAGGAGAAAGATACATAAAAAATTAAATGACGAAAAGAATCATAAGTGAGACTTCCAAATAAATAAGTTTTGAATCTTTTGAATCAAAATCTTCAAAAAACATGCCAAGTAAATAAACACAATTAGAATTACATAACTTTTCTCATAAAATCAAGCTTTCTGAATATAATGGTCATACCGAAATGGAACAGGAAGCTGACCAATGGTTAACCAATCTAGAAAGATATTTTGACCTTAAAAAAGCAAGTAGTTATTATAGTACTAGGATTTATACTTATCAATTGAAAATTAGTGCATTAAATTGGTGGAAAAACATATTTTTATCTTCAAAAATATGGCCCAAGAAAACAAGATGGTCACAATTTAAATGATTAAATGAATACAAACAAAAATTTGAAAGAATTAATAGATTTGCACAATTCATTGAATGTCATGAGCATGTTGGTAGATTCATAAATAGTTATAGAGAGGAATACAAAGCTCCAATGTGGTGTGGTAAGCTGACTTCATTAGATGAAGCCACACAAATTGCTGAAAAATTGAAACTTATTATTGAATTGAAAAAAAGAAGAGAGAAAGTCATAAAAGGCATAAGGAAGAATCACATAAGAAGACTTTCAAGCAAGGAAGACACTTTCTAAACCCAGTCTCAATGCAATGTCGATCCACCAAGATGTTTCACTCGAAATAGAAATAATCCTATACCATTAGGAAATCAATGTTGGACTTGTTCCAAAAATCATTTTCAACAAAATTTTCCTTGATTACATCCTCATTGTGGAGGATGTGGCAAGAATCACCATAAATATGATCATACACGTAGACCTCAACAACATTGAAAAAAAGATAACAAGGCTTATACACATTCCAATATGAAGATTTATGCCATAGTAGATATAGGTACTATACAATATGCCTTTTTTGAACCTAGTTTTTCACCTAAACCATGTTGAGACCTAAAATTTGAACCATTGTAATGAGCCCTGAAATCCCTTTTATAGAACAAGGGAGTAACAAGAATCAGGCTCAATTACAATTACATTTCATTTCATTTAAAGATTATTTGCACCATAATTTGAGATGTTCCCCAGCTAGTTACATGTAACCATTGCAAAATATGGAAGAGTAAAAGACAAAACTCCACATCCTTTGGATGAAGACCTACTAGCCCTTCAAAAGATAAAGTTTGTTATTGCAGTAGCATCGAATCACCTTGTCCTTGTTGACCAAATAATATTCTTAATTCTTAGCCTAAGAAAAGTTTTGTATACCACCCAAAAAAAGCATACATGTCAGAAAAGTTAGGAAGTCTGACACTTCTCCAACGCACTAACCTGAAAGATTTCCCTATCATCAGTAAAAACAAAAAAGTACAAAAATGCTAAAGAGGGTGAACCTGATATAGTGGCTATGGTTTCATCAAAAAAAAAAAGGGGTGGAGACATCACTATGAGTCATCAGCATCATAGTATGCTCGAAAACGTATTGTTCATGATGGAACTGGAGGAACCGTCACCAATTCCTCATCAGAATCTTCATAAGGCACTAGGGAAAGGGGATAATGGCCACACTCCAGATCAGTGTCACCTCAACTATTTGAAGGGCTATCAGAAACCTCAATGGGAGAACTATTTATCCCTAGATAAGCCTTACGATACTTGCACCTTTTATTTTCCTTCTTTTCATACTCAACCAACTCCTTCCCCTTAAAATTGATCGATTGTTTTGAAATGGTCCAGCTTCTCAAGTGGTAATTACTCCTTACATCATATTTCTTCAATTTCCTACATGCCCTTCTACCCTTTGGTGTTTCAGGTGCTCCCTATGTTTCAATTTCATCTTTAGGAGCATTGTCCTTGGATTTAAGAAAATTCAGTCTCCTAGACCTTCAAACTCGCTTAAGAGACTTGCCTGACTTACTCATTTTCACAATGAGAGCAAGAACAAAAAGATTCCTAACTAGCAAAAAAACCCTCACCAACCTACTCTCATAATTAATTTAATTTTCAATCTTTGAATGAAAATTTTGAATGAAATTAATGGCCATTGATCCTCTTTTATACCAAGCCATGCAAGTGTCCCAACCATTAATACTCAGTAAAAGCTTATGCACGCGAGCTGACAACAGTCTGCTTTGATTTTTAAATCTTAGTCATTGATCCCATTTTAAGATAAATCAACGGATAGTTATCATCAGTGTAATTAATCATGAAAAACCTTAATTGTGTGCCATTAATGCCTTTTCCTAATCAGAAAATCCCCAAGTAGATATACATCTACTCTATATACACATTTAACCACATACTTAGCATTAAGTAAAGAATGTCATATTATAGTTACCAGCTCACCCGTGGGAATTAATACACTTGCATTTCACCATAACAAGACAGTGGGGAGTGATCTTGATTCAATCTCAAAGTATCAGTCTATACCCAACCTTCCTTTATTTTCACCTTCCCATATATACCAACATTTGATAGAATTGAAAGCCACAATCCTGAACACATGCCAAAACAATAAGTTCAAATATGGGGTCGTTCTTATTACTGTGCCATCTTAGCTAAATTTAGTAACATTCCATCTCTACTAGAGTCCATTGGAGCCTTCAAAATATTTCACGTGGTAGTCGCCTGCTTGCCTATTAAGAAATGGGAGATACAAGTGGGCCCCTCATGGGATGACAAGGAGCAGTTAGGATTGACCCATATCATCCACCATCAACCATCGATCTCTTTTCTTATGATGCATTCATTGTCTCCAAAGCTTGGTGGGTCCCTCCATGGGGTGACAGATGCCATTTTTGCCACTAGACTATGTGATTATTTTAATGAAGAAAGAAAACAAATGGGCATGCGAGGAACAACTTAGATGTGGCCACATTGTTCAATGACCACCGTTGATTTCTTTCTAATACCATTGGTTGATCACCAAGAGACATCATGCCCACCATATAAAGGTTACATGTGAATAATGCATGCTAGCATGTGCCATCACTTCTCCTTAATGCACAAGACAAACGAGCATGTGGGGAACATTCTTGATGAAAACACATGTTGCGGTGCCCATCATTGAACTTTCTCAAAGCTATGCATACTATCCTTTTGGAATTGTTGTGCCCTTAGCACACACACCCCATTCGGAATGGGGACCCTCTTTTCTTTCACCTTGTCGGGTCATTTTGTCACTGCCTCATTTTGCGTGCCCTCCCTTTTGATGTCTCAGATGGTCGATGTTGCTTCAAAATCCCATCATAAATTGACCACGCCTCCCTTTTTTGGTTTTGCTGCGTTCCGGTGCCTCCCGGGGTCCCTCTGGCAATTTGGCCCTAAAAGGCTCCAGGCCCTGCAGGGCCCGGGTGTCTGGGATTCCCTAACCGGGTTTCCCCACTAGGATTGCCGTTTCCTGCAGTGCCCACTGAGCATCCTTCCGGACCTCGGGGTCTGACACCCATCCCGCCGTCTAAACTTGTTGAAAAATTTTCGGGCGGCGCCCCGCCCTTCGGGGTCTAGACCCCGGAAGTCCTCTTCCGGGGTTCCAACTTGGTTTTAACATCCATGACGGCGAACCCCCTGCAGCGACCCGCCCCCCGAGTCCCGCCATCCTCTTCGCCGACTGCAGTTCGCATGGGCTCCTCTCTGCCGTGGGGTGCTCGGGGCCCGACCGTCCAGAATTACGTGATGGTTCCGCCGTCGGTGACGGCGGATCCTTGATGGATCTCTACCCTTTGGTCCCCGACCCGTTTCCCGCCATCACCGTTCAACCGATGAAACTTAAAACGGTTGTCGTCTTGCATCTCCTCGACCGTCGGGCCCCGGCATTCCTGTCGCCGTTGTGGATATTTTTCAAATCCACCAACTTTTTGCCGACCGTACCTACAATAAATGCAATCATTCATGGCAGTTGGGGTATAAAATGCCCACTCGGGCTGGTCATTTTCACAAACAGGATTGTAGAGCGATGGAACCAACTGCCATTTGGAGCCCACCGTGTTCGGCATCGTCACGATCATCGCCCTCAGCATCATTTCGTCGACCGTTGGTGGATCCCACATCTCCCCACTCCGCCTGTTCGTGGTAGGCCATCTGTTTGCCCTCTCGTGCATCGTTTTCATGATTTTGAAAGATTTAAATAAATGAACAATTGATAAGAAGGCATAAAATGGTAGAACACAAGATTGCGCACCAAACCCATGAGCTAGAAAATTGATGAAACTCCTAGGAAGCCCTCCCCACCGATTCATAGTTTCTCCTTGGCGCGGTCGTTCTTTGCGCAGGGAAAACGCCCACCTTAGGCCCGAGACCCGCCTTCGCCATCCAACTATAAACTTTGAACAATCATGCCGCCGGCAATGTCACCTATTGGGCCCGAGCCTTCAGACTTCTCCATCCGGAGTTCCGCTTGCATTTCAGCACGCCAAAATGCAAAATCCTCCCTACCTCCCGGCTTCCAGATCCTGACCACGCGCCTCGCCGTCAAAACTCTAAAACTGAACATGCGTCCTTTTGTCCTCTCAAGCCCAGGAACCCGAAGTTCCACCCCCGGGATTCCCCGGGTGTTTTGTCGACCATCCACGGTGAACGTCGCCCGGCTTCCCACCCTGTGGACTCCGTCTCTCTGTTCGCTGTTAACCTCACAATTTAACCTCACCATGATTTTGGCCTCCGGGTTTCCTTGCTCCAGTTTTCGCTGTCATCCACGGTGGAGTCTTTTGGCCCCTCCATGCTCTGGGCCCCGACCTTTGCCCCCTGTTGGCATCTCTTTTTGCATCCGCGTCCGTCGCGCCTCCCGGGCCCCGGTGCTCAAACTTTCGTTCTCAGAAGTCCGTCGTTTTCCCTCCGTCAAGGAAACTTCACCCGTCCTTCCGGTCACCGGGCCCCGAGGCGCCGTTTGCCGTGGGATATCACCGAAACTCTTGACGGCCCTCCACTCACTAGGCTCCGTGTCCTGAGACTTCCCCTACTGGACTTCCCACCCCGGACATCCGTCCGATGTTTGTCCTCTCAAACGTCGAAGTCAAGGCGCCTTTCTGGTGCCGTCGGCCCGAGTACTCAAAGATGAAGTTGCATATTGTCAGCCGCCCTTTGGCCCTCCGGGCCTCAGACCCCGGAGTTCCTCCTTCGGATTTCCGTCTGCTGTCTGCCACTCCAAACTGCCATCTCCCCACTGCTTTCTAGCCTGAGACTTCTGAACTCCCCTAAATCGATCCTAACAAGCCCAAATCTGGAATCTAACTTCGACCCACATCCTGAATTTTGGTCCTCTTCATCATGTACCTCTTGACATATTAAAATTTGAACAAAGAAAGTCTCTGGGAGCTTTCCGCTGCGTTTTCCCTTCTAAACAGCATTCCTACCAGGGAAGTCTGGCCCTCCGGGCCCGAATTGTCCAAATGCCCTAAATCAAAGATCAATAACATATTAAGATGAAAATTCATGATATGCTTGATTGATTAGTTGAAATGAATATTGTTTTCGAGATATGGACTAACATGAATGCTTTCGTGACCCATTTTGCTAACTTTTCCCTTGCTTGCAGAATATATGGAATCAGGTGCAGGAACTTCAGGGGCATCCACTAAAGGGGACAAGGGTAAGAAATCAGGGAGGACCCCTCGGGGGAAAGAGGACAAGCACCAGATGAAGTATCAATTCTAGGGCGAGCCGCTCCACTCAAAGGTCACTACAGACTGGAAAGAAATCACAGACACCAACATAGGCCAGGTGGATATAGATGAGTTCATGTAGAGACTCAGGGTCAACCCGACAACAAAGAATGCCAAATTGATACGGCGGAGTGGAATAGCTAAAGTTGCTGGTTTCCCTCCATCCCTCGTGGCGCCCGAATTAGTCATGGCTTGCCGACAAGCATACCAGGCCGATACCAGAACAATTGTTGATAATGAGGGAAACATTCTCGCAGACATGTCGCCATAGGGGATCACCAAGACATTCCACATTCCCATATTCCAACAGATGGAGGACCCCATATTAGAAGAGTGTCAGGCGACGTGGCATGATAATCCAGCTGGATGCAAGAAATCTATAAACCTACTTTGGCTCAAGGAAAGACGAGGCAGCGCTGCGAAAGTTTCTCAGGAGCTTTTCCATAGTGATTTCCATGAGGATTACCACGACCTGGTAACCTTGTTGAGCAGGGTTATGGGTCTTCCAACGACCGCCTACTTTTAGGAGTGGATGGCCTACTTCATTGAATAGATCCTGCGTGGAAACAAGGACATCACAACAAAGGTTTCATTCTATTAGGGAGGAATCATAAGCAACTACTTCCATGAGCAGTTTTTTAATGTAAAGAAGAGCTCCAAATTTTACATGACCTCCTACCTTGTCTATTCCTTAGCGGATCGAAAACAATACAACGGGTTGTTTGTGGCACCCAATCAGGGGCAGAAGCAAGGACTTAAAGGATATGACAAGTATCCGCAGCTCTAGCACTGGAATTTCAAGAAAGATTACTGCAGGGTTAATGACACCTTCATTGGCCATATCATCAGGTTGATTGTCGGGGACTTCGAGAGGAGAGTCTCCCACAGCGCCAGAGCACTTCTAAAGCAATATGTTTTTATGTTCATCCAGTATCTGAAGTTTGCATACATCCAAGCCTAGGGCTTCACCGAAAGGCCGAATAGACTGCCCCGATACCCAAATGACAGAATCATCCTCCTAGAGCTTTCTTGGTAGCTCCAACACTTGCAAGCCATCTTCAGCAACAAGCACATAGCAGGGATCTCCTATCCCATGACCCTTGGCCAGGGCATGTACTGACTACAGACGTCACAATGTGCTAGTAACTCTGAGAAGGAGCTCAAGGAGTACCATTTCAACTGGCACACCGCTCGCCCACGGATGGACCCGCATGGCCATGTCAAGAAAGCACTAGGGCTAGCCTATGCCCATCAATATCACATTGAGGATTTCTGGGCCGACTGCCAAGATGACAAAGAAGTGCGTGCAAGGCACTACATCTGTATAACTGTGCAGTTACTGAGAAGGGTGCAACCATTCCCGGTGTTGGACCAGGTCGAGGAGGACGAGTCCACAATCATGCATCCGAGGTACCCTGCGGTTGCCAACCTGCCAATACCCTCAATTGACTGGGATGAATAGGAGGTTGATGACCTGGACACCATAACCCAGCCAATATTAACTCGTACCAAGGAGTGGATCGATGGGCAGGTGGCTCATTTAAAGTGGCAGGGGGTAGTATTGACTTATGAAGGGCTTAAAAGTGAGCCAAGTGCCACGGAGGATGTCGCTGCCACCACGTCAACTGGTGAGACCTCTAAGTCTCCTCCAGTCACTAGGTCCCAGAAAAGGAAAGGAACATAAACCGCGTAGTCTCCAGACCCCAAGGCCTCTGCAAAGAAAGAAACGGGAGGCTCATCCCCCAAAAGGCTTAAACAAGCAGTGGGCATGACAGAATTGCAGCCTCCCTTGGCTCTCCCTGCCTCTTCTGTTGCACAGCCCACCTCCCTGGCTACAGTCGCCGCATCTCTGCCAACAGTGGACATTTCTGTCCATCTTGCCCCTTCGCCTCTGGTTGAGTCAGTAGTCATCATCGACTCCACTTCTGGCATGACCACTCCCCCTTCCTCGGTCGCCATGTCGTGAATTACATCACTCCCTCCTGCAACCATAACATCGCCTATTCTCGCTACCATTGTGCCCGAGGCTCTTACGAGACACATGCAGAACCTTCCCCCTGAGCTCTCCTAGATATTGATGAATCCAACTCTCCAAGTAGCCCTCGCCCAAGTCCTTACAACTGCTCAACCTTCATAACCGCCGACAGGGCCGCCAGCTATGGAGGCCACAATGCAAATCTCAAAGGAGTTGGAGAAGCGAGAACAGCAAACCTCGAAGTCTATCGAGGAGGAGGTTGATGAGTATCATGAACACCCTGAGTACGAGCACCGAACCATCGACATGGTGGTTTATGAGGAGGAGATGGGCTCTTTGGAGAGCGGGGATGAGGAGGACGGCTCGGGTGCTAAGGAAATCATCCAAACATTTGATGATGACTTTGAAGAAGAAATGGCACATCAGTTGAAGGGCATTGGGACAGAAACAAAAGGTCACCACATGACCAAGAAAGGCAGCCACCAGAAGAGCAACGGATAAAGGACTTGACTGAGGCTAAGACCCATGTTTCCAAAAGCCCCGAGGCTGAGGGTACTGAGGAGAAGAAAGAAGAAGAAACAGCAAGGGAAGAAAGTCCCTTTCAACAACCATCCACCGGGCTGCCTGTCAAGCACCTCATGTTCGTTCATGACTCCGATGAGGAGGAGGAAGAAGCTGCCAAAAAGAAAGAAGAATCCTAAAAGGAAAAGGAAGCGGAAATCTTGCCCTTGACTAAGAAGGGCGAAGGCAGCCATGATTCGCCCAAAGGGGAATCTGTTGTGCCTGAATGGTTGGAGAAGCAACTTGACAAAACGACCCCTGTGCTAAAGGACCCGAGGGCAAGGTTAGAGGCCATCTTGGCTCGAGCTCAAATTATGACAAAGAAGGAGAAGAAGCCCAAGGTCTGATCCAAAGTAACAATGGATGCTTCCGGCTCCCGAGCAGCACAAATTGCAACGCCTACAGTTAGCCAAGCTGGGGTAAGCTATAACATCTCCACCATTGACTTGGGGATGGCAACCAGAGAGCAGAAGGTCGAGCACCTTGAGGAGTCGGTGGCCATAGTGGTGCACTTGATAAAGCAGGATAAAATCTCAAAGGATGAGCTCAAGGCACAGGTTGCAGCCCTAATGGATTACATACAGTAATGGTCTTCAGTGGATGACCTACCTACTACATCCATGGCTGCACCTCAATTGCTTTACAGGGAGCAAATAGATAAAATGGAAAGAAAAAAGAACTTGGAAAAGACCACCGAGGATTGGTTCCGATAAGTCTTATACATCAGAAACATGGGAATCAGCCGAGCTATGCAAACAGCCAACAAGTTCTTGGGCCTGATGCAGTTTCTATAGAGCACAAAGAGGCTCTGCACCAATTTCCCTGCAACCTACGACTCCACCTTCCTAAGGATCGAAGCTATCCTTCAAATGCCTGAAGCCACATGGGAGGAGAAGCTTGAGTTTAAAAAGGAAGATCACTGGCTAATGGATGTATGGCGCAGAGACTTCGACAACCGGAATGAGAGGTTGGAGCAAATTTTAAGTAGGGTGGATCCGGATATTGAGTGGATCAAGGAAATCTGGGCAAAATGCGCCCGATACCTTAAGCTGATGACAGGCTATGATATGCCCACTATGCAAATGGACTTAGAAAAGATAAAGCCCTACGTCCAGGAAAAGATGAAGGACGGGATGGCTGGAGAAATCACAACGGAGTTCCTGAGTTTTGCTGCCCATGCCTTCGACCAATCAGAGTTGTTTAGAGACCAAGGCTCAAAATATGATGAGGATTGGAAAAGGTTGGAATAAAATGCAAAGGAGTGGAGCTACCAAGCGCTGTGATGTGAAGTCCTCGAAATAAACAAGCTTCAGGCGATCATCCTCAAATACATAGACCACACAGCTTCTGGGGAGTAGGAGGACAGCCCAGCCGAAGATGAAGACCTTCCTAAAGAGTAGCTACAACAAAAACAACAATTAGCTACAAGACGAAAGAGCTACAATGCCATCAGCTAGAAGACGAAATAGAGAAGAGACAAGAATGTAATTTTAAATTGTGATCTATTTGGGGGTAGGTGAAACCCTATTTTGTAATGAATCTTGGCCACACAATGAGAATGAATCTTGGCCATTCATTTAACTTTTGGAAAACTAAAAATAGGGCACCCCTCTCATTTGCAAAAAGAGAGTTGAGTTGTTGTAAAGGCATGCTGCAGAAATTTATAAGAAAAAGGCATTGACTTGGTGTATTTTCTTGGTTTCTCTCATGTTGCTTGATTAAATCTCCAATGTTAGATGCTTGACTTAGATTTTATTGCTATTTAGTTAGCTATCTTATTTCTTTGGATAGACTTTAAGAATTTTGTTGGGTGATTATGAGAATTCCTGCCATGTTGATGATTTCTTTGTCCATACTTTTTGCTGTTTGTTGATGGTAGATAGCTGTGCAAAGTTAACCTGGACTTGATGGTAGATAGCTATGCAAAGTTAGCCTGGACTTGATATCAAAGCTGCTCCAAACATTTATCTTTGATTCATGCATGTATGTGGTGGATGAAGGATGAAATATATGCAAACCTTAGAAGATAGCACAATTTCCATGATATTGTGAAATCCCTGGTTAAGTGGGATATTATTTTGAGGAATTGTCTATTGCAGGAACTCCATTGTCACTATTCATAGCTAGTTGTAGACTTAGGAACTTTCCCCCTTCCTCGCTTTTTTTTAATTACTGACCTATGCTAAGGTTTATTGCACATTGTAAAGCCAAATCTAACAACAAAATGGAGTCAAAGATTATTATTTGAACCTACAGCCAGCACATGACAGCTTTCCATCCTATGAACTCCATTCCAAGATTCAACTTCCACGCTTTGTATTTCCTGTGTAAGATCGCCTTGTGATTCCAGCAAATCACATCAAATTACTGAGGTATCTAAGCACTGTCAAGACCTGACATCCGAGTGACCTTGGGATAGTGTTCTGCAATCCGATTGTGGAAGATTTTCTTTCAAGAGAGGTAGTGCACCTATGCACTGCCTGTGTTGAGAAGTGCATAAAAACACTATCAACAGAACTGGCGCTAGAAGGAGGGCTGACACGTTGGAAATGAAAAGATGAAGGTTGGAAGTGATTCATTTTATGCCCTCCTCCTGCTAACGCAATCAACAGAACTAGCGCTAGAAGGAGGGCTGACAAGTTGGGAATACAATGCTGAAAGTTGGAAGTGATTCATTTTATGCCCTCCTCCTCCTAACGCCATCAACAGAACTGGCGCTAGAAGGAGGGCAACGGTGGAAATACCAAGTTAAGGGATAAAGGTGAAGCTGGATCGAATCAGATCATTCTCCCCAGAGAGATTTCAAAGAGTTATACGGTCAATGTCAAACAAGGGAGAATTTGAAGAATTACAGCCCCCTACGAGGGCAAAGCGAACTCAAGGAAGTAGCGTTGCCTCTTCCCCTTCCTCCATTCCATCTGCCTCTATCTCACCCTCACCTTCATTTGGCTGGCCTTCGTCTTCCACCCACCCATCTCAAACCGCATTTGCACCTCCTATCTCCGACAGCCAGGGGTTTGCTCCTCTCCCAGCCCTTCCAGCCCAAGGCACAGTCCAGTCAGCCATAGCTCAAGTGCAGCCCCAAATTGCTGTTGTATTGCAAATACAGCCCCAAATTCCCATTTTCCAATAGCAAGCACCACCTCCGCCACCCTCCATGGCTTGGTTAGCACATAACCCTTCACCGATACATTTCACTGCCTACAATGATATGCCCAAGAATCCGGAGGGCTTTTGTTCGAAGTTTCATCTACGCGATCTACAAAGAACAGCTGAGGAGTATATAAAAATATTCGAGACAATGATCATCGAAATGCAAATTGACCACGAGGACGTTGCATGCCACCTCTTTCCGTATTCATTGGGGGAAGAGGCCTTCTATTGGTACATCAATCTGCTGAGGAGATCCATTACTTCATGGAACCTGATGAAGAATGCCTTTCTGTAGAAATACAAGATCCCCGTCAGCCCTTCGGAGCTTTACCAACAGTTCATGTCTATCAGGAGGGAGGTCAACGAACCTATCAGCTCCTTCAACAACTGTTTCCATCAGGCTTACACAAGGCTTCAAGACCCGTACCTCCATAATGATGCGGTGGCTCTCCCGGTCTATTATGCGGCGCTGGACAACCTCACGTTGGCCTTGGTGAAAAGGATGCGCCCACCACTCACTACCCTAGTAACTGTCTATGCAGAAGCCGTTGTCGCCAGTGCGGACTTGGGACAGAATATCTCTGGCCCGCTGCCTTCTTTGAAGCCGGTAGCCCACCCAATGTAGATTCAGGGGCTTAATCAGGCATTTGCCTACCAAACCCCTCTCATGAACCAAGTGCCCCAATTGCCTATGGTGCCACATCGAGGGCAACCATTGAATTACGTGCCTCCCGCGCCTTCCTATTTGCAGCCTCAACAGCAGTATAACTATTCTTAGGCTGCTCCACAACAGTAGGCGTATCCCTAGTAGCCCCAGGTGCCATTGTACCTATCAGGACTGGAGTTTCCTCTTGCCTATCAAAATCAGCCGGTAGCCCCGCCCGTTTTTCTCCAAAATCCGACGCCATCGCCTGCGAACGGGACTAAGAAAGACAAATTAGAGGAACTGACTGAGATGATAAAGAAAATGTCCACGAAAATGATGCACCTAAAGAATCAGAATAATCAGTTGCAGGCCTCTCAACATAATTTCCAGGCCAATCTCAATCGGGACAGCCGAGATAATAGGGACAGCAGAGATAATCGAGAAGTAGGCACTTCCTCTGGGCAGAACTACGAGAGGGGGTAAAACGCCAATCAGAATGCAGAAAGAAGACCGTCTCAGAGGTAAAATTGCACGTGGAACACTAGGCCCAACAATGGTGGTGTCCCTACGCCTTTCGATCAACCAGCAAGGAACAAAAAAATGTCCAGCGGTGTATACCTTGCTGAGGTAGCTTTGTCCAGATGGTGTCGAATCCACAAAACCAGTAGACACTCCGAGTTGGATTGTCCCGAGTTCCAAACAGCTGCTGAAATCTTCTAGGTGGAGGTGCAAAATGCAGTCGACAATGCCAGTTGTAGGGACATCGTCCCATCTAAGCCATATGATTCCTTTTGTCTTGTGGTTAATCAAGCGTCGTTCCCGCAAGGTGACTGAAACGAGCCCAAAGTCGAGTCCGCTCCTATTGAGGGTAGGAAGCGCAAGAGGTAAGTAATGAACAAACCTTAGCTCAGCTCTTTGATTCAGTAGATAATGGTCTAGTAGATGAAAAAGAACTATTTGTAGATGAGGTCCATATGTTCCATCAACAATCGACTCCCTACTTCCTTAGGAATAGGCAGGCGGGCAGACCCTTTACAACTTCTACCCAACCAAACAATTTCACCACTCTGCCTGATCCAAATGTTAGTAATAACCCTGGGCTTCCTCATATACCCACCCAATACCTCAACAAGAACAAATCTCACAACCAGCCACAAAATCAGCCTCAAGGCCAACCCCAAAATCCGCCTAGACAAACGAAGGCCCAACCTCCTAGTTCTACCATAGGCCAAGCTTTTAGTTCAGAAATTGAACAAATGGGTGAATATGTGGCAGAAGAGTTCAAGAAGGTAAAAATCAGTTTGTCAGCCTTCGAATTACTCAAAGTCTCTGCTATAAGGCATGCCTTCTTTAGGGTTCTTAATGGGACCCCATCCTCTAGTACAACATAAGAAACACCAGCTAAGAGGGTTACCTTCGAAGAGCTTAGGAAAGAACTGGAGATACAGGAGAATACTGGGAAAAGGAAGGATGTTCCTGTGAATCATTTCGCAAGTAAACAAGATGAAAAGGAGCCAGAAAGGGCTAATAAGTAGCTTTCCAAGGACCAGATGTTTAGGAAAACTAGGGATATGGACAATGAAAAGAACAAAGGTCAGATAGCTCATATGGACACGCCTACGTGCATCCTCCAAGGGAGACCAGAAACTCCCCTTTCTTGACCACCACTAGGGTCTTTGGGAAGAATCTGCATAACTACCTGCTCGATTTAGGAGCGTCTGCCAATGTAATGCCCTTGGCAGTATGCAAGGCTCTTGGCATCACCCCCACACCTTCAAAGAAGAAGGTAACCCAGCTAGACAAAACAAAGATCAACATCGTGGACGAAATAAACTGTATCCTGATGGAGATTGCTATAGACCCATGGATACAACAGGTCATTGATATTCAAGTGGCCGATATTCTCGATGCATATGGAATCATTTTGGGAAGGGAATTCACCAAGGCACTGAATGGATACACTGCCACAGACCTTTCTCACATGTGGCTGCATGGAAGGGGCTGCCAAATCAAATCTGTATCGACCGTGAACTCCGTATGAAGTACATGATCACGGAATACAATAATCTCAGCGAGGTGTTGTTTGCCGAGACCGACTTGGGGAATTACCACCCTTTTGCCTACCAAAATAAGGTCGAGCTTCAGGAAGAAGGTGCGGGCGAAGTGTTACTGGTGCTATGTAGTCCTCCGATCGATTCTACACAAATGCCCCTAGACACAGAAATATTAATAGAAGCCGATGATGAGCCTGACAAGGATGACAACTGGGGACTACTCAGTGGCTTCCAGGAATTTATAGAAAAGTGCGCAAGGGATCAGCTCAACATAGGGGCTCGAATGAATTTATAAGATCTTTTGTTGCCGAACTGGTGTAGGGTTCACAATGCTGCACATTCTGAATTTGATTGTTGCTTATGTCAAGCAGTAGTTGCACATGTTAAAAAATTAGCTGCTCCTCAGATAAAAATGCCAAAGGAGGCACCAGTAGAGCCACCCGTCGATCAATCCATCGAACCAGTAAATTCTCCTAAGGTCACCAGGATGGCCACCCAGCTAAAAGGGAATGAAAGCTCGATCAGACCCGAAGATAAGGAACCCTTCGCATGTTGGATGCTCTGATTTGATGGATCAAAGTCCTGGCAAGGAGCTGGAGCTGGGTTCGAACTCATCATCCCAACGGGTAAGACATTTCTCGCTGCCCACCGATTGCAGTTCTAATGCACCAACAATGTAGCAGAATATGAGGCCTCAGTCCTTGGCCTCCTCATGGCCTTAGAGAAAAATATAAAAATGTTGCAAATTTTTAGGGATTTCGAGCTCGTGGTTAAACAGGTAAGGAAGCTATATTCCTGTCATGACCGGAGACTTACAAACTATAGGCATAGGGTTTGGGATCTCTTGGAGGGCTTAGATGCATTCAATATACAATTGATCCCTCGTGCTCAGAATCGCACAGCTGACGCCTTGGTTCAAGCCGCCACCACTTTACAACCCCTCTCTTTGTCGAAGCTCAAGAAATTCACTGTTGAGCTAACATCCACGCCATCGGTCCCAGATAATGTTACCCATTTGCAATTCTTCAATGATGACAAACATATCCTTCAATTCATCACAAGTTCCGATGTCTTTGCGGCTCAAATAATTGATGAAGCTAATCCATAGGAAGCCGAACTAGACATAGAAGGGGTTATTAACCTCAAAACTAATACGATCCCCAGGGGTGTGATTCAGCTGAAACACATATTTGACTTGGATCAAATCAGAGATCAAGATCAGCAAATGAAAAAGGAGGCCATAAGCAACCAGTGCAATGCTCACAACCTTGGGACAACCGAGGAGATCAGGAATGTTTTATCGACAAGGTGTGCATGCTAAAGGAAAGAAGAGGAATCACGGATGTGTTGCAAAGGTACCATGATGTGGTGGCATGGATTTATGAAGATTTAAAAACTTATGACACTTCTATCATCATGCACACCATCCCTCTTAAGACGGAAGTGAGGCCATTCCGCCAGCGGCAGCGCCCTATCAATGCCTTGCTAGAACCTGTCGTTTAGAAGGAGGTGCAAAAGTTGCTCTCAGCTAGAATCATTTTTCCAGTCAGGGACTCCATGTGGGTGGCCAATTTGGTCCCGGTCAGAAAAAAGAATGGGAAGATTAGATTGTGTGTGGATTTCCGCAATCTGAACCGTGCCTCGGAGAAAGACAACTATCTAGTACCTTCGCTGGATGAGGTGCTACAGATCGTCAATGGCTCCCAGATGATGTCTTTCCTCAATAGATACTTTGGGTATAACCAGGTAATGGTACAATATGAGGATCGTCACAAGACGGCGTTCACCACGAAATGGGGAACGTTCGCATATAGGAGAATGCCTTTCGGGCTCATCAACGCCAGCACCACTTTCCAACGTGCCATGGATATCGCCTTCAAGGACCTAATTGGCAAGTGCATAATCATCTACATGGATGATTTAACTATGTTTTCAAAAAGGCGAGGCGATCACGTCTCTGATTTATGCAAGGTATTTCAGAGATGCAGGGAATTCGGGATTTCTCTCAACCCTAAGAAGTGCATTTTTGGAGTAACTGAAGGCAAATTGCTCGGGCACATCATTTCAGAGTAGGGAATTTCCATTGATCCTGAGTGCATCGAGTCCTTACTCAAATTCAGCCCCCAGGAAGCAAGAAAGAATTAAAATCTTTCTTTGGAAAGATCAACTTTGTCCAAAAATTCATCATGGGTTTCGCGAAGATTATTAAGCCTCTCAATGCCATGCTGAAACTAGATGCCAAAGTTGAATGGACAGCCGACGCCAAACAATCTTTCGAAGAAATCAAACGGGCCATTGTTGAGGCACCTATGTTGGTTAGCCCAGATTATCTGAAGCCATTCTACATCTACTCATTTGCTTCAGAGCATTCATGTGCTAGCATGTTGACCCAGAAGGATGATGAAGGAAACGAGCATCCGATCACCTTTATGAGTGCTCTCCTCAAGGATGCTGAATTGTGTTATCACAACATTGAAAAGTAGGTGTATGCTCTCGTCAGAGGGGTGAAGAAATTTAGACATTATATCCTACGCAATAAGGTGTTTGTCATTGTCCCTGACCCAGCAATAAAAACACTACTTATGCAAAATGAATTGGGCGAACGAAGGGCTAAGTGGGTCACCTTGCTCCAAGAATATGATATGGAGATCCAACCGATGAAGCTAGTGAGAGGGCAGGCACTCACCCGAACAATTGCTAAAACAACAGCAGAAGCTGGGCCCGAACTCACTGTGCAGTAGTATCAGCTTGGGGATGTCTCCCCCGAAGAGTGGTACCAGAATGTTGTCTATTATTTGCTGAACCATAAATGTCCACCACACCTACAAGGAGTCCAAAAGTGAGCCCTTAGATTGAAAAGAAATGGCTATATGCTGCAGGGTTCCATTCTCTATAAGAAGAATCATGAAGGCATTTATTTGAGATTCCTTGGCAAGGAGGAAGCAGATCGAGTCCTAAAAGAGTTTCACAACAAATTTGGTATGGGCCACGGCTCTGGTTCTTCCACAACACATCAAATATTAAGAGCAGGATATTATTGGCCAACCATCTTCAAGGATGCCCATTACCATGTTCATTCATGTCACACATGCCAGACCGCTGCCACTAGGGAGAAGAATGATGCTATTCCACTGCATCCTGTGCTGGAGGTAAGGTCGTTTGTGCAATGGGGTCTCGACTTCATCGGTCCGGTAAGCCCTCCATCATCTGCAAGACACAAATACATTCTTACTGCTACTAATTACTATACTAGATGGACGGAAGCAATAGTATGTAAGCAATGCACAACCGAAGTAGTTACTAATTTTCTAGAAAGTTTCATTTTAAATCGCTTCGGTTGTCCTTATGCTTTGGTATGTGATAATGCACCTGCATTTGGTTCATTAAAATTTGCTAGTTGGGCCTTTGGTTATGGGGTTGCCCTTAAATTCTCATCCAATTACTACCCTCAGGGCAACGGCCTCGCCGATTCCACGAATAAAAACCTGATTACCGTGATCAAAAAGCTGCTAGATAGGAATCCCAAGGACTGAAATACCTAGCTCTGTTTCGCCCTTTGGGCTGATCGCACTCACCACAAGGCTGCCCTCGGTGATTCCCCGTTCCACCTCGTTTATGGCCTAGAACCTATATTCCCCATCCATCTGAAGATTCCTACTCTTCAGTTCATCAACGATTTTTATGAGGGGGGAGATCGTAGGGAAGCTCGGTTAGTTAAGCTCTTGCATTTAGAAGAAGTCTGAAACCGCGCAATAGAAAATTTTGCCAAGCATCAGAGCATAGTTAAGAGATGGTTCAACCGTCGAGCCAAGATCAAGGCCTTTAGAATTGCAGACTTGGTCCTATATTGGGACAAGGCCCATGAGAAGAAAGGGGGACACAACAAATTTGACAAGCTTTGGCTTGGCCCCTTTCAAATAGTTGAGATTCTGGGAGATAATGCCTTCCACTTAAAGACCTTAACTGGTGAGAATGTCGCGTTGCTAGTCAACGGGCAGCACCTGAAGCATTACTTCCAGGCTTGAGCTCCTTTGAGATCTTCATTGTAAATACGTGTACATAGGCTAGGGTAGTTTGCTTTCTGGCTTGCTCACGTTTTGTGTGTGCCGCTCTTTTGTTTTCTCCCTCCTGGAAATTTTGTTTCGAAAGTTGTTTCACGCTCCTTTGCAGTGGCCGTGCTTGCTCAACAAGCGATTCACTTTGTTGTCTATTCTTTGTGTTCTTTGGCTAAACATTCACTCTTGATTATCGGTCTTTGAAAGCTGCTTGTGAATGATTTTCTTACTTGAATTCTGCTTAGAACTTGACCCTTGGCTGGATCTTCTTACACGCATCTCGGATCTCTCACAAAACACATAATAATTATTTCTGAGGGACCGTGCCATGGTTGTTATGACACCCCAGCAAGTGAAAAATCTCAAGTCTGCTCTAGTGACCACTACAGTCTCAAACCCATTGTAGGCTTCAATGCTTACCCGGTCAAGCTAAATGATAAAAGAGAAGTGAAATATCAAAGCAAAAGAGAAAAGGGAATTCTGAAAAAAGGAAATAAATGACCGTATGGGTGTTCGAATAACTCTACCAGGGCTATGGATGACCGACCGGTAGTAGAACAATATCCATGAGATTGTAGCGACAACTCCGTCGAGGCTATGGACGCCTGACTAGGAGTAGAGCAATGTCCAAGTTACTTTTGGTGTTAGACGATTCATGTAGCTCGCTCGGTTGAATTGGTAACCCTGGTCACTATCTCAAGGAAAGGAATGAACTCACTACACACACACTTCTGAGATGTCTTGTAAGTTGACCTAATTAAGGATCTCGTCCTCCCAGATTAATCTTTGGAAGCCACTCCTGGTCTGCGAAACCAGAGATTCTGAGTCCTGAATGATTATTTATCCCTAGAATGCTCATGAGCGTTCTCCCTTTGCATGCCCTCCCTTTTGATATCTCAGATGGTCGATGTTGCTTCAAAGTCCCATCATAAATTGACCATGCCTCCCCTTTTTGGTTTTGTTGTGTTCTGGCGCCTCCCGGGGTCCCTCTGGCAATTTGGCCCTAAAAGGCTCTGAGCCCTGCCAGGCCCGGGCGTCCAAGATTCCCTAACCGGGTTTCCCCACTAGGATTTCCATTTCCTGCGGCGCCCACTGAGCATCCTTCCGGACCTTGGGGTCTGACACCCATCCTGCTTTCTAAACTTGTTGAAAATTTTCCAAGCGGCGCCCTGCCCTCCGGACCCTGGACCCTGAAAGTTCGCTTCTGGGGTTCCAACTTGGTTTCGCCGTCCGCAATGGCAAACCCCCTGCGGTGACCCGCCCCCCGGGTCCCGCCATCCTCTTCGCCAACCACAGTTCGCATGGGCTCCTGTCTGCCATGGGGTGCTTCAGGCCTGGCCGTCCGGAATTCTGAGTCCAGAATTTTGTGACGGTTCCGCCATCGGTGACGGCAGATCCTTGATGGATCTCCGCCCTCTAGGCCCCGACCCATTTCTCGCCATCACCGTTCAACCGATCAAACTTAAAATGGCCGTCGTCTTGCGTCTCCCTGGCTGTCAGGCCCTGGCATTCCCGCCGCTGTCGTGGATATTTTTCAAATCCACCAACTTTTTGTCGACCGTACCTGCAATAAATGCGATCATTCATGGCAGTTGGGGTATAAAATGCCCACTTTGGCTGGCCATTTTCACAAACAGGATTGCAGAGCGACAGAACCAACTGCCATTAGGAGCCCACCGTGTTCGGCATCGTCATGATCCTTGCCCTCAGCATCATTCCGTCGACCGTTGGTGGATCCCACATCTCCCCACTCCGCGTGTTCGAGGTAGGCCATCTGTTTGCCCTCCCGTGCTTTTTTTTCATGATTTTGAAAGATTTAAATAAATGAACAATTGATAAGAAGGCATAAAATGGTAGAACACACGATTGCGCACCAAACCCATGAGCTAGAAAATTGACGAAACTCCTAGGAAGCCCTCCCTACCGATTCAGAGTTTCTCCCTCGTGCGACAATTCTTCGTGCAGGGAAAACGCCCTCCTCGGGCACGAGCCCGCCTTCGCCGTCCAACTATAAACTTCGAACAATCATGCCGATGGCAATGTCACTTGTCGGGCATGAGCCTTCGGACTTCTCCGTCTGGAGTTCCGCTTGCATTTCGGTGCACCAAACTGCAAAATCCTCCCTCCCTCCTAGCTTCCGGATCCCGACCATGCTCCTCGTCGTCAAAACTCTAAAACTGAACATGCATCCTTTTGTCCTCTCAGGCCCGAGACCTCGGAGTTCCGCCCCCAGGATTCCCCGGGTGTTTTTTTGAACGTCCACGGCGAACGTCGCCCGGCTTCTCACCATGCGGACTCCGTCTCTCTATTCGCTATTAACCTCGCGATTTAACCTCGCCATCATTTTGGCCTCCGAGTTCTGGTGTCCGGGTTTCCTTGCTCCAGTTTCCGCCGTCATCCACGGCGGAGTCTTTTAGCTCCTCCATGCTCCGGGCCCCGACCTTTGCCCCGTTGTTGGCATCTCTTTTTGCATCCACGTCCGTCGCGCCTCCCAGGCCCTGGTGCTCGAACTTCCGTTCTAGGAAGACCGTCATTTTCCCTCCGTCGGGGAAACTTCACCCGTCCTTCCGGTCACCGGGCCCCGAGGCACCGTTTGCCATGGGATATTGCCGAAACTCTTGACGACCCTCCCCTCGCCGGGCTCCGTGTCCCAGGACTCCTACCAGTTGCCGCCGAACTTAAACGAAAAAATCATAGCGCTGGGCCTCGGACGCCGGACTTCCCCTGTCGGACTTCCGTCTGATGTTCGCCCTCTCAAATGGTGAAGTCGAGGCGCCTTTCCGGTGCCGCCGGCCCGAGTATTCAAAGATGAAGTTGCATATTGCCGGTCGCCCTTTGGCCCTCCGGGCCGCAGACCCCAGATTTCCTCCTTCAGATTTTCGTCTGTTGTCTGCCGCTCCAAACTACCATCTCCCCACGGCTTTCCAGTTTGAGACTTCCGAACTCCCCTAAATCGATCCGAACAAGCCCAAATCTGGAATCTAACTTTGATCCACATCCTGAATTTTGGTCCTCTTCATCATGTACCTTTTGACATATTAAAATTTGACCAAGGAAAGTCTCTGGGAGCTTTCCGCTGCGTTTTCCCTTCCAGACAGCATTCCTGCCAGGGAAGTCTAGCCCTCTGGGCCTGAATTGTCCAAATGCCCTAAATCAAAGATCAATAACATCTTAAAATGAAAATTCATGATATGCTTGATTGATTAGTTGAAATGAATATTGTTTTCGAGATATGGACTAACATGAATGCTTTTGTGACCCATTTTGCTAACTTTGCCCTTGCTTGCAGAATATATGGAATCAGGTGCATGAACTTCAGGGGCATCCACCGAAGGGGACAAGGGTAAGAAATCAGGGAGGACCCCTCGGGGGAAAAAGTTCAAGCACCAGATGAAGTATCAATTCCAGGGCGAGCCGCTCCACTCAAAGGTCACTACAGACTGGAAAGAAATCACAGACACCAACATTGGCCAGGTGGATATAGATGAGTTCACGTAGAGAGTCAGGGTCAACCCGACAACAAAGAACGTCAGATTGATACGACAGAGTGGAATAGCTAAAGCTGTCGGTTTGCCTCCATCCCTCGTGGCACCCGAATTAGTCATGGCTTGCCGAGAAGCATACCAGGCCGATACCAGAACAATTGTTGATAATGAGGGAAACATTCTCGCAGACATGTCGCCAGAGGGGATCACCAAGACATTCCACATTCCCACATTCCAACAGATTGAGGTCCCACATTAGAAGAGTGTCAAGCGGCGTGGGATGATAATCCGACTGGATGCAAGAAATCTATAAACCTACATTGGCACAAGGAAAGACGAGGCAGTGCTACAAAAATTCCTCAAGAGCTTTTCCGTAGCAATTTCCATGAGGATTACCACGACCTGGTAACCTTGTTGAGCAGGGTTATGGGTCTTCCAATGGCTGCCTACTTTTAGGAGTGGATGGCCTACTTCATTGAACAGATCCTGCATAGAAATGAGGACGTCACAACAAAGGTTTCATTCTATTGGGGAAGAATCATAAGCAACTGCTTCCATGAGTAGTTTGTTAACGTAAAGAAGAGTTCCAAATTTTACATGACCTCCTACCTTGTCTATTCCTTAGTGGATCGAAGACAATACAGCGGGTTGTTTGTGGCACCCGATTAGGGGCAGAAGCGAGGACTTAAAGCCTATGACAAGTATCTACAGCTCTCGCACCAGAATTTCAAGAAGGATTACCGCAGGGTTAATGATGCCTTCATTGGCCATATCATTAGGTTGATTGTCGGGGACTTCGAGAGGAGAGTCTCCCACAGCGCCAGAGCACTTCTAAACCAATATGCTTTTCTGTTCATCCAGTATCTGAAGTTTACATACATCCGGGTCTAGGGCTTCACCAAAAGGCCGAATAGACTGCCCCGATACCCAAATGAAAGAATCATCCTCCTGGAGCTTTCTCGGCAGCTCCAACACTTGCAGGCCATCTTTAGCAACAAGCACATAGCAGGGATCTCCTATCCCATGACCCTTGGCCAGGGCATGTACCAACTGTAGACGTCACAATGTGCTAGTAACTCTGAGAAGGAGCTCAAGGAGTACCATTTTGACTGGCACACCGATCGCCCACGGATGGACCCGCATGGCCATGTCAGGAAAGCACTGGGGCCAGCCTATGCCCATCAATATCACATTGAGGATTTATGGGCCGACTGCCAAGATGACAAAGAAGTGCGCACAAGGCACTACATGCGCATGACTGTGTAGTTCATGAGAAGGGTGCAACCATTCCCAGTGCCGGACCAGGTCGAGGAGGACGAGTCCACAATCATGCATCCGAGGTAACTGCGGTTGCCAACCTACCAATACCTTCAATTGACTGGGATGAATAGGAGGTCGATGACCTGGACACCATAACCCAGCCAATATTAACTTGTACTAAGGAGTGGATCGATGGGCAGGTGGCTCATTTAAAGTGGCAGGGGGTAGTATTGACTTATGAAGGGCTTAAAAGGGAGCCAAGTGCCATGGAGGATCTCACTGCCACCACGTCAACTTGCGAGACCTCCAAGTCTCCTCCAGTCACTAGGTCCCAGAAAAGGAAAGGAACAGAGACCGCACAGTCTCCAGACCCCAAGGCCTCTGCAAAGAAAGAAACAGGAGGCTCATCCCCCAAAACGCTTAAACAAGCAGTGGGCACGATAGAATTATAGCCTCCCTTGGCTCTCCCTGCCCCTTCTGTTGCACAGCTCACCTCCCTGGCTATGGTCGTCGCATATCTGCTGGCAGTGGACATTTTTGTCCATCTTTCCCCTTCGCCTCCGGCCGAGTCGGTTGTCGTCATTGACTCCTCTTCTGGCATGACCACTCCCCCTTCCTCTACCGCCATGTCGCCAATTACATCACTCCCTCTGGCAACCATAACATCGCCTATTCCTGCTACCACTGTGTCTGAGGCTCTTACGAGACACATGCAGAACCTTCCCCCTGAGTTCTCCCAGATATTGATGGATCCAACTCTCTAAGCAGCCCTCGCCCAAGTCCTTGCAATTGCTCAACCTTTACAACTGCCAACAGGGCCACCAGCTATGGAGGCCACAATTCAAATCTCAAAGGAGTTGGAGGAGTGAGAACAGGAAGCCTCGAAGTTTGTCAACGAGGAGGTTGATGAGTATCATGAATACCTTGAGTACGAGCACCGAACCATCGACAGGGTGGTTTATGAGGAGGAGACGGGCTCTTCCGAGAGCGGGGATGAGGAGGATGGCTCGGGTGCTAAGGAAATCATGCAAACATTTGATGATGACCTTGAAGAAGAAATGGCACAACAACTGAAGGGCATTGGGGCAGAAATAGAAAGGTCACCACATGACGAAGAAAGGCAGCCACCAGAAGAGCAACGGATAAAGGACTTGACTGAGGCTGAGACCCATGTTGCCAAAAGCCCCGAGGCTAAGGGTACTGAGGAGAAGAAAGAATAAGAAATAGCAAGGGAAGAAATTTCCTTTCGACAACCATCCACCGGGCTGCCTGTCAAGCGCCTCGTGTTCGTTCATGACTCCGATGAGGAGGAGGAAGATGCTGCCAAAAAGAAAGAAGAATCCCAAAAGGAAAAGGAAGCGAAAATCTTTCCCTTAACTGAGAAGGGCGAAGGCAGCCATGATTTGCCCAAAGGGGAATCTACTGTGCCCGAATGGTTGGAGAAGCAACTTGACAAAATGATCCCTATGCTAAAGGACTCGAGGGCAAGGTTAGAGGCCATCTTGGCTTGAGCTCAAATTATGACAAAGAAGGAGAAGAAGCCCAAGGTCCGATCTAAAGTAACAATGGATACTTCCAGCTCCCGAGCAGCACAAATTGCAACGCCTACGATTGGCCAAGCTGGGGTAAGTTATAACATCTGCACCATTGACTTGGGGACGGCAACTAGAGAGCAGAAGGTCGAGCACCTTAAGGAGTCGGTGGCCACAGTGGTGCACTTTATAAAGCAAGATAAAATCTCAAAGGATGAGCTCAAGGCACAAGTTGTAGCCCTAACAGATTACATACAGCAATGGTCTTCAGTGGACGACCTACCTACTACATCCATGGCTGCACCTCAATTGCTTTCAAAGGAGCAAATAGATAAAATGGAAAGAAGAAAGAACTTGGAAAAGACCACTGAGGATTGGTTTCGACAAGTCTTATACGTCAGAAACATGGGAATCAGTCGGGCTGTGCAAACAACCAACAAGTTCTTGGCCCTAATGCAGTCTCTAGAGAGCACAAAGAGGCTTTGCACCAATTTCCCTGCAACCTATGACTCCACCTTTCCAAGGATCGAAGCTATCCTTCAAATGCCTGAAGCCACATGGGAGGAGAAGCTTGCGTTTAAAAAGGAAGATCACTGGCTAATGGATGTATGGCGCAGAGACTTCAATAACCGGAAGGAGAGGTTGGAGCAAATCTTAAGCAAGGTGGATCTAGATATTGAGTGGATCAAGAAAATCTGGGCAGAATGCGCCCGATACCTTAAGCTGATGACGGGCTATGATATGCCCACTGTGCAAATGGACTCGCAAAAGATAAAGCCCTACTTCCAGGAAAAGATGAAGGATGGGATGGCTGGAGAAATCACAATGGAGTTCCTGAGTTTTGTTGCCCGCGCCTTCGACCAATCAGAGCTGTTTAGAGACCAAGGCTCGAAATATGATGAGGATTGGAAAAGGTTGGAAGAAAATGCAAAGGAGTGGAGCTACCAAGCGCTGCGATGTGAAGTCCTCAAAATAGACAAGCTCCAGGCGGTCATCCTCAAATACATAGAACACACAGCTTCCGGGGAGGAGGAGAACAGCCCAGCCGAAGATGAAGACCTTCCTAAAGAGTAGCTACAGCAAAAACAACAATCAGCTATAGGACAAAAGAGATACAGTGCCATCAACTAGAAGATGAAATAGGGAAGAGAGAAGAATGTAATTTTAAATTGTGATCTATTTGGGGGTAGGTGAAACCCTATTTTGTAATGAATCTTGGCCACACAATGAGAATGAATCTTGGCCATTTATTTAACTTTTGAAAAACTATAAATAGGGCACTCCTCTCATTTGCAAAGAGAGAGTTGAGTTGTTGTAAAGGCATGCTGCAGAAATTTATAAGAAAAAGGCATTGACTTGGTGTATTTTCTTGGTTTCTCTCATGTTGCTTGATTCAATCTCCAATGTTAGATGCTTGACTTAGATTTTATTGATGTTTAGTTAGCTATCTTATTTCTTTGGATAGACTTTAGGAATGCTGTTGGGTGATTATGAGAATTCCTGCCATGTTGATGATTTCTTTGTCCATACTTTTTGATATTTGCTGATGGTAGATAGTTGTGCAAAGTTAGCCTGGACTTGATTTCAAAGCTGCTCGAAACATTCATCTTTGATTCATGCATGTATGTGGTGGATGAAGGATGAAATATATGCAGACCTTAGAAGATAGCACAATTTCCATGATACTGTGAAATCCCTGGTTAAGTGGGATATTGTTTTGAGGAATTGTCCATTGTAGAAACTCCATTGTCACTATTCATAGCTAGTTGCAGACTTAGGAACTTTCCCCCTTCCTCGCCTTTTCTTCTTTTTTTTTTAATTACTGACCTATGCTAAGGTTCATTGCGCATTGTAAAGCCAAATCCAACAACAAAATGGAGTCCAAGATTGTTGTTTGAACCTACAGCCAACACATGACAACTTTCCATCCTATGAACTCCATTCCAAGATTCAACTTCCACGCTTTGTATCCACGCTTTGTATTTCCTGTGTAAGACCGTCTTGTGATTCCAGCAAATCACATCAAACTACTGAGGTATCTAAGCACTGTGAAGACCTGACATCTGAGAGACCTTGGGATAGTGTTTTGCAATCCAATTGTGGAAGATTGTCTTTCAAGAGAGGTAGTGCACCTACGCACTACCTGTGTTGAGAAGTGCATAAAAACACCATCAACAGGAAGCACTGTTCCCACTTCCTAGCATGACACATGGCAACTACCTGCCAGCCCTTTCAAATATTTTAATGAATATCAAAATGAAATGGGCACGCAAGGAATGGTCGAGATTCATCTACGATGATTGGACGATCACATAAAAACTACAATCTACACATGCCACAAATGTTAATTTTAAAAGGGGGCCACTACCAGCCTAATGAGAACTTTATCCTTAGGAATGAAAACTTAAGACTGAAGTCATTAAGTATGAAAATTAAGCCCACCCATAGGAAAAATTAAGCACTTAAAAGGTACTTGATGACTGAAAAACCTAAACCTAGGGTGTCGGTGAAAATAATGATTCAAATGGCATAAGTGGTGATTTAGACAACTGGAGACTGAGAGCATCAAGTCAATGCAGAAATAGAAATCCCAAGGGTTTTTTGACTCATAGGTCAATTTTGAGGGGTTTTGGAAACACACCCCCTAAAACAGTGATGAGGAACACAACCTTAAGCCAAAAACGAGGTTCCAAGCCAAGTATTTGTAAAATTTAAAATGGAACCAAGAGAATTTTTAGATGGGTTCCATTAGTGTCTCCAATTGGGGAAACATGCCTCTTGTAGGGATGGTGAGATCCTTGAATTATGGGTGAAGCAGACCAAACACAAAAGACAAAACTAGGACAACCATCATATATACAATTTTTACATAGGTCATAAAGAACTAAACCAAGAGATCCTATCTCTATCTTGTTTGAAGCCTTCGCTCGAGGTGCAAGTTATCAATATGCACCTTGCAATCCAACTAGGCTTCATTTCTATTTGGTGGCACCATGCCACTAAACTTAGAGCCAATTCTTGCCCCTATCAAAGACCAATCTATTGAAAGAACTGATTTCCCTCAATCCACCTTTACCTTTTCCATACCATTACAACAAGTATAATCCTCCTCTTACAAGTAGAAATATGTGGTTACCATTGAAATCTATCCAATTACAAACATTTCCATTAACATCTTTCACAACTTTTTTGAGCATACCATTGCTAATGTAATCTTTGTCATTTTGTATTGTATAATCGGGCATAAACTAAAAATTTTCATCATCACATGACACATATACATATTAAAAATAACATTCCTTTCTCTTCATCTTATTGTCATGCTTCATCAAAATACCTCCCAACTGAACTGGAAACTGAAAGTATTCAGACTCCTCCAAGTAGTTGGCATCATGATACTAATCCTTACCTTCAACATCTGTATCAAATGTAAAACAGTCATATGTAATGCCCTTGAGAATCTCATCAATGTGTTTCTTTGTTTGATCAAGACCAAACTCTAACCCTGTATCAGATGCATCATTAGAGTTCTCAACAAAGAGTAGATTATCGTTGAACCAATAAGGGCAATCATTTCTCATTTCTAGTGAAGATAGAGGCTCATCAAATAAGGAATTTTCTATTACATTCATTGTTGTCATAAAAGCCTCAACCTCCTTAGCATGAAGATCTAAATATTTCAAATCATGATTGTTTTCAACATCATCATAATCACTAGAAGAGCATACAGATAGATTTTCAACTTCATTCTCATCATTAGTAGGTAACATCTTTGACTCACATTCTGAATACTCTTCATAGGAAGAAAGTTGTTCCTCCTCAAGAGAACATGTGTTTCCATCATTATCATCATATTTCTCATTTGCAGCAAAGAATTCAATCTTTTCTTTATGAGGATAACCATGAATAATAGAGAAATGATCATACTCAATGCCATCATCGTTACTACAACAAGGGGACTCATTAATATTGCAATTGTGTTCAAAAATTTTAGACTGAATGCTCAGTTTTATGTCTTCCATAGGACTATAGGTATTGGAATCTTCAAAAGAATTGAAACCACACATTTCATTTGCTTCATTGAGGCATGCATTTTCAACCTTTCCTCTACTCTCTTCTTCTTCATGTGATATATCTCATTTCTTAATTCATATGGAGTAGCAAAATCATTATCATGACAGGTTGAAAACATGATAGTTTCTTGATGATCATGTCTATTTTTTTCAAAAAGAGAAAAGTATTCACACACTTGGTCAAGCTCAATAGGCTTCAAAACCTTTGGCAGAGCACTCAAACTTGGTTCATATGATTCAAAAAATAAATCAATGCATACTAAATCTTTAGGTTTGTGACACTCAAGAATTGTAGACAAAGTATCCATAAATCTTGCATAGGGATCATATGATGATTCTCCTTCATGTTTCCTTATGCAAGAGAGGGATTGAATAGGAACCATAAGATCAGAAATGTATGCAACTTCTTGACCATTTATTTGGGGCTCTATGTGATCCACATTATGGAATGATGTGCAAGTTGAAACAATAGGGGTGTAGGTGCTTTGACATTCATCTTTAAATTTTTCCTTACACCATTCATCGACATTTGGTGTCTCAGGGCAGCAAAAATTTGTATTCAAGTAACTCCTTCACATTCCATATTTCTAATTATTTTCAATGTTCATGGCTATACCATAGGCCTAATGCAAGTTTTTAGGATCCTTATATCTCAGCAAATATTTCATCTTATTATCAAAAGATCCCAAGTAAACAACCAAACATATTACATCACTTAATCTCAAAACCTCAGGAATATCCCTTAATGTTTTAACAAATCTTTAGTTAAATGCTAGAACCAACTCGTCCTCTTCTTTCTTAATGCTCATAAATTTATTTATCATAGAACTAGCATTAATTATTTCACCAAATTGCTCCATGAATACTACTTTGAATTCACTCCAAGAATAAACAGAGCAGACCGTTGGTAAGTCAGAGAAGCAATCTCTTGAATCTCCCTTTATACACTAAACAAATAGCCTCGTGATCACATCGTCATGATCTACCTCAAAGTCATCCATTAAATTATTGAATTATCACAAATGATTATTAGTTGACTCACTCTTTGTACCACTGAATTTTGGAAGCTTATTTATGATTTCAGATGGAATAACATTTGGGTAACAATTAATTCCACTAAAATTGATGGCTTTATATCTTTCAGAGTTAAAACTTCTCTCACAACTTGAATTGAGTTGATTACAAACCATGGTTGCACTAGGAACCATACAAGGATGCATATATTTATGATATACTTTCTTACACCCTTGCAAGCCCCTCCATATAAACATTGTAGTTACAAAGGGTACTTCAAACTTCTTTTACAACCTAATCTTAAGCTTTTATAATGCATATTTCTATATCAACTTGCTTAAGACCCTCTAAATTAATTTCTTCAAAGATATTTCATACTTCACATCATAGTAGATGTAATATAGCAATATAGAAGTATGTAGAACAATCACTACTATTCCCTTTCTTAGTGCTTAGACTCACTCAATAGGGAATTTTTTTTTTCATGACTTTCAAATATGGTTTTCATATATAGGTGTATCCTTCTTGAGAATCAAAATGAAAAATACATGGGTATGTTGCAGTTACTGCAGGTTTTTCTTCTTGATTGGAAATATTGTAGATCTGAAACTTTCTTCACATCTTCAACAGGTTCTTTAGACAGTGTTGCCACCTCTGTTCACAAAGGACTAAACGTCAAGCAATATGAAGCTCCTTTAAAGATAAACTTTTTTATGGGTCTTCTCTAATAGTAGAGTCACACATAAATTCTTTGAAATTGTTGCAACAAAACTTCTTCCAAGTTTGAAAATTTCTCAATATCTAAACCAGATGTTCAGATTCACCAAACTCTTGACTCTTAAGGCTAGATGATCTTCTATCAGATATTTCTCAAATTCTCTCCAATGGAGTCGCCAATATATTGGTGAATCATATGGGAAAATAAGAGTCCAAAATTTCCAACCTCTAGTTACAAATAATATTTCAAGATTTCAATGACTCTTTGACAAGACAGTCTGCAACCAAATTTCAAAGATCTCCCCAGTAGAGTCACCATTTTGTTGGTGTTTCTTTTAGCAGTACTTTGAATTCCTCTAAAGAGTATCCAACCCTTCTACCTAAGAAACTTCAAAACAACTAGCCAACAAACGAGCAAAGGATTTTGAGGCATTCACTCCTACTCTTTAGGCTTTGTGAGACCTAGGAGGGTGTTCCTTACTGTTCTCAAATGATATTTATCTAATTGAGAACACATTTTATACACAGATTAATTCTTATTAATTGCAAATAATCACAATTTATTGAAGATTTGGAAGACCTTTGAGTAAATTATTATATATCTGCTAGGAAAACGAGAGAACGTCACATTCATAATTCACAACTGAGAGATGTTTTTAATGAATTTTGTTCTCATTTTAAATCCACGACTAGGTATATCACTAGTTCATTCACTTGCAAGATTTCCTAACAAGTAGACTAGTGCTTTATAAATTGGGACAATGGAGTCAAATATGCAAGAACTAGTAATATTTAAGCTATTTAATTCAAAAATTAGTGGACTATTCCCATAATTCTTTGCAATATGAAAACTCACAATCCCTGAAACACAACATCTTACCAAATCCTATGCAATTTCTTACTAATCTACAACCCTCCTCAAGTATTTTGTAAGACTCTGCTTTGCATGTGATTAGTATTAAATCCAATTTGTTATATGTTTTCATAAATAGATGATAAGTTGTACTGCGGGAAATACATAATGTGATTTTGTGATAGTATTCTTGAATTTCATCTTGACATTTGTTTCATCGTCACTTCCATGAAGCTTTTATGGACTCGTAAATTATGAATATGAATTGAAATTGTAAATGGAAATTGTTGTACAATTAAATTTTATTCTAGTTATCAAATTTATGTGATATATGATTGTTCTTATGATTTCATTTGTAATGTGCAGGAAAGGAAGAGTACCCATATGAGAAGGAAGGACCAATGGGTAAATTGAAAAGACGTTTTCTTGTGGTTACGAATTTGACCCCTTTTGGGGCTTGGTAAGATATAAAGTTAATATGATTATAGAGTAGGGTGGTGAAGGTTGATGTAAAATGGGATAATTTATATTTTGGGGTTGAGAGGGTATTTATTTGTGTGTCATGTGAGATGTAAGTTGGGGGTTGAGGTTTAAAAACCATTATCCAAGTTGAAATTCCGATAGGACCTTAAATGGTCTTTTAAAGTGGGTTGTTGGTCATTTTCCTTGGTTGGGATGCAAAATTAAACCCCTTAGGGTCTATACCTTGGTGGTAGGGGTCAAGTGGGCATGCAATAGTGCCCCTAGGACATGATTTTACCCCTGAAAAGTCCTCAGTATGGTGGGTGACAAGTTTTTAGAGGAGGATGGGATGGTATGATAGAGGGGTGGTACAAATACATGGTTTCTCTTTAATAAGAAAAGAATTTCATTGATGGAGGTAGGTACACTCCACACCTCCCCACCCAAAGGTTGCAAGTTGAAGCTTCTATATATTTTGGGAAGGGAAGAATGAGTGGGGTGTTACCCACTTCTCTTTGAGAACTTGAGTAAAGATGGTAGAAAGAACGAGAAAATGAGAGGACTCCATCTCTTTGGAAGCTAGTGAGGGAGATGGCTTGGTTGGAGAGGAAAGATGGATACAAGATTTTAGTCCCTTTATCTAAAAGAAAAGATAAGTTCTTCCCTTTCCATTTTCCCTTGTTTCTTGGTTGTAAGGAGGTGACCTATTGTATGGATTATGTTTGAAAACATAAAGTAGAGAACCTAGATGCAAGTAAATTCTGCTATGTAGTTTTGTCCCTTTGTAAAAATGAGAAAAGACTCCATTGATCATTGTGGAGCTAAAATAGTTCCTTGCTTGGGGGTATGGGTAGAGCCCATGAGACTTCATGACGCCATTACAGTAGGGTGGAGAGCAAGACCTTCTTCATGGGTGTGCAAGTCATTTGTTCCTTAAATATAGTGGTAATATTGTAGGTTTTAAAAAGATAAGTTTCCTATTGTTCAATGTAGAAATGGACAGAGCTAGCCTTTATTCATTGTGTTGCTATTTATTTAATTTCCATGTATTTATTGAAATGAAAAAAAAGGGGTTCGATTTGGTATTTGAAAGAAATATTGAGCATATCAAATTATATTTCCTTTAATTGTTCAGTCAATTTTTTTGTTATAGTAAACATAATTCATGGAAGCCTTTCCAATTAATCAAAGGTGCTGTAATTTCTCAGTGTTGAGAAAGATACTTAAACGCAGAAATATGTTATCTACAGAATTGTATACTAAGTAAAGGAAGTAGTTATTCTATCATAAAGCAAATAGTGATTCTAATATATAAGTATTTGTTTTCAATGTTAAAGAGAGGTAAGATTTTTGCTCAAAAAAGAAACAAAACAAATAACCATATTGCGATCTTCTCAATATAATCTGTAAACTTTAAACTTACACTACATTAATAGCTTTCCTCTGCCCAGACACAAATGGCAGTGAATGATGCCCATAGTTATTCGACTCCAGGGGTTCCTGCTAGTTGACACAAAGCAATTTCTCATATGATGACACCTCAAAAAAACTATTTAGGCATGGTCATCGAAGGGGCATTCACTACATTTTAACCAATTGACTGCATGGCAGACAAAATAAAACCACCTTTGTGCTACCTAAAAAGCAATCCCTTCAGCATTTAATTAATCGTAGGAGACTAAGAGGGTGATACTAATCACTTGATAATCTATTCTTCAAAACTTCTCTACCATACATTCCTTTAGGATGTCTGTCTACATTTACACACTATGCAGATTCAAGAGATGTCCACAGCGTCTTACAATAGCAATGGTAGTTCCGTAGACACTTATGTTTCTTTAGAAAACACCTCGTGAAGGATTTTGTCAAAAAAATCCCACATTCCTTGTCGATGCCTCCTCATTTTGCATATAAATCCTCCCAGGGCGGTTCTCATAATGAACTTTGACACAAATCCTTTGCTAGTTTGCTTGTTTAAAAATTCATGCCCTGATTCAATTCACGGAAGTCGAGAAGAGGCTGGCAAGGGGTAATAAATCGGACGCTGAAGCTGCAAATTGACAATAGGAATATTCACAATGATATCTCACGTCTTCTGTATGAAATAAATAGAAATAAATCAAATTTGAATGCCCTTTCACGGTACCCATATGTAACCATCGAACCAGAAGGAAAAAATATTAAAAAAAAGGTAAAATAAGCCCAAACAGACGTAGTGCTTATGGCTCTATTCTCATATATTGTGCACCCAAATTTATTCTCATATCTCGTGCACCCAAATTTCAGTCAATAATTTTCTGAGCATCATCCACACTAAAACAAAAACTGATCCTGTGAATCGTTGCTGATGGAGAAAAAAAAAATACATGCCTATGACCGGTTCCAAGGCACCCATCGATGAGGTTGTTGGCCGCATATCTGGCTGACATTGCTTATGACCCAAGCATCATACTTTGTCCTTGACGGCTTCTTTTATTGGTATGGCCTTTTCAGCCTTATGCTCCGATCACAACTGTGAGTTGTACCGTAAAATTACCTTCTGATATTGGTCGTCTGGAAATCTGCACGGTTAATAGGCTCAATCCAGTGGTTGTCACGTCAGCTGCAGCACTGCCAATGGGGAAAAGAGATTGCTTCAATCCAGAAGAAAAAATCAGAGTGCCATTAATTATTTCCTCCTCATTCGTTGTGGCCCTCATAAATATTCCCACCGGGAATTTCCCCTAAACTTGCTAGTACCTTGGAATACATCATAGATCTGCCACGGAAAATCTAAATACATGAATGTAGTAAGATTTGCTGGCATCACATTATCTCCATGCATGAATATGTCATTTTTCACTGTGATACGGCAAAAACGTGTATTATACGAGTGACTTTATTTGCCATCTCTGCTCTGCTTCAGTTCTTGTCTTCTTTAATGGCAGGGCTCTCAAATTTTGAATCTAAGCCATAAATTTTTTTATTTTTTTATTTTTATAATTAGTCCAATAGTATTTAAGATTGAATGCTAAATTGTTGTGTATTATTTTAACGGCATAAATTTGTTTAGGAAAACAGAAAATATATTATGTGGAATGAATATCTGTTTCCAAGATAAAGTATATTTTCCACGATTATAATGTACCCTATCAATTTGTTTAAGTAGATGAATGAAGTAGTTGAAAATAATTATTGACAGTGTGCAGCGATAGTACTTAAAATCGTCAGTATCGTAAATATTATTATCAAAGAATAATGTTAGTAATAAGCATCAAGTCAGTAGTAATGATCTTATTATCATGCATGGGTGATCTAATGCTGCTGATATTAAGATATTTTAAGATATTCAAAATACATACTGACAGCATATCTCATTCACCGCGAGGAAACAAGACTCTATGGAATGAGAGAAATTCATGTATTTAAGGCTTTACGTACTGGAAATAATAAATAAGTTCTCTTCAAAGATTTAAGGCTTTACCTACTGTAGCTTCTATAAAAAACAGTTATCTTATTGTTATTGTATTTTTATGATTAAGGATATTTTTAAAATAATATTTTTTATATAAATATATTAGTTGTGATACTATCATGTAATCAGTTGCTGTGAGAATTGGTTAGTCCAAGTAATAGTGAACGTTTAAAGAGAAATTGTAACAAAAATAATAATCAGCTTAATAAATATTACAGTGTTTAATAATAAGAATGAAATTACTGATAGTAATATTATTTAAAGAAATATTCTATTTTTCTTTTAAAAGGCAAGAGAATAATTTTCGCTATCTTTACTCATAGTCCCTAACCCTACATTTTAGGAGATCCCACGCACTCCTATGTTTAAGGATTCCTTAAATTAAGGATGAAGTATACATTTCCACTATCTTTTAAAGAAAATAAAAGAAAAAGAATCATCGCGGTAGTTTTAAGATAAGTGATCTCTTAAATAAAGTAAAGTGAATATATTCTTATATTCTCAAGAAGATACTTTTAAACTAGATTTAGTATCACTAAGATTTCTTTAGATTATTTTTATACTTTATTTCTTATTTCTTTTTACTAGGTAAAAGTAAATAATATGAACATAAATGAGAATATTATAATTTTTTTTGGTATATAATTCTTTTTATTCTTATAAATCCTTTTAAATTATTTTTAGAGTAAATTATATAAGAATATGTAAACAATCAAATAAATAATAGTTAATTATAGAATTTTTTTTATATAATGTTAATACTCATCATTAGTATTATTATAAAATAATATTAATGTTTGGAAGGTTAAAGTATCAATAACACCGTTACTATTCCAATTAGTATTGGCATCCCTTTAGATGAGTATCATAACATTAATATCAATTTGCATTTTAATATTAACCTTGCTTAAATAATGTCATTAATATTATTATTGTCGTGATTCATTAATATATACCCACTAAGGGTAAATTATAGTAATTCTATTAACATTATTATTTCTAAAGGTGAATAGTAACGTATGTGGCAACAAATGGTTGGTGCAAAATTTGGTACCCTTGGAATAAAAAATGGATAAAAAGAATAATGATGAATGTTACCAATATGAATAACCACTTTACCATATATGTGCGGACATGGAAACTAAAAGGTAAGTAAACCTAGTATGTCATAACTTTAGCTAATTAGGCCATCTATAGAATCTTTGTTTAGCCTAGGCTTTACAACCTACCAATTGTGGATTGAGGGTGCACGCAATGGAATCTACACACCTGACTACGCCTACTCCTCTTCTCCTCGCTCTTGGGTGACGTGTCAAAGATGATATTGTATGAGCAGTGTTCCTCGATGCAGGTAGTATTCAACCATGTATGTACATGGTTATCATTTGTTAGTGTTTTAGTTTTCACTTTACATTTTTGTATCAAAAAAACATTTGATAGTTGTATTTTTGCCCTTTGTTAAAATTTAGGGTATGACAATAGGAGATGTCTTCCTTGTATCGTGTTAAACCCTCTTAGTGGCTTTTGCAGCCGTGTTATCTGCACAACGTTGTTGTGTATGTGTCTTGTACCACCTTATCAGATATAAGGACCATCCTAGTTGTTGTAAAAAAATAAATTGTTGGATTTTTCTAGTGTAAATTTTTGGGCATGACACATTTAATCTACTCTTTGAGTCAAAGCATAAATAAGGCCACACATTCAATTGGACCACTGAAGATAAATGAGAAGACCATTGATATTTTCATTTATAATTTGCAAAAAAAGATACATAGGAGAGTATTTGTTTCAGTATCTATAACTTCTATAAAACTAATTTAAGATTATTACATACAAAACCCATAACTAGGACAATCTACTGTTCTATTCATTCATATTTTCTATAAAATAACTTTTCTAAACTTATCTTTTCACCAGGATCATGTTGAGACATAAAATTCAAACCACTATAATGAGCCCTAAAATCCATTTTATAGAACAAGGGAGCAACAAGCATCAGGCTCAATTATAGTTGCATTTCATTTCATTTGAAGATCATTTGCGATAGAATTTTAGATGTTTCCCAATTAGTTACATGTAATCATTGCAGAATATGGAAGAGTAAAAGAAAAAAGCTAAACATCATTTGAATGAAGAGTTGCTAGCCCTTCAAAAGGAAAAGTGTGTTACTGTAGTAGCATCGAATCACCTTGTCCTTGTTGAACAAATAAGATTCACCACTCATAGCTCGAGCAAAATTTTGTATACCACCCAAAAAAAGAATACATGTCATCAAAGTTAGGATGTCTAGAACTTATCCAACACACCAGCTCGAAAGATTTCCAACCAACACTAAAAAAAAAAAACTACAAAAATGTTGAAGAGGGTGAACCTAATGTGGTGGCTATGGTGTCATCAAAAGAAAAAATGGGGAAGAGACATCACTCTGAGTCATCAACATTAGAGTGTGCTTGCCAACATCTTGTTCATGATGGAACTAGAGGAACCATCACCACTTCCTCATCAAAATCTTCAGAAGGCACTAGGGAAAGGCGATAATGGCCACACTCCAGATCAGTGTCACCTCCATTATCTAAAGGGCTATCAAAAACCTCAATGGGAAAATTATGTCTCCCCAGATAACCCTTACGATACTTGTACCTTTTCTTATTCCTTCATTTCATACTCAACTAGCTTTGTCCCCTTAAACTTGACCAGTTCTTCTAAAATGGTCCAGCTTCTCAGGTGGTAATCACTCCTTACACCATATTTCTAGAATTTCCCATGTTTTGTTCTACCCTTTGGTGTTTCAGGAGCTCCCTGTGTTTCAATTTCATCTTTAGAAGCATTGTCCTTGGATTCAAGAAATTTCAGTCTCTTGGACCTTTAGACTAGCTTAACAGACTCACCTAACTTACTCATTTTCACAATAACCAGAACAAGAACAAGAAGATTCATAACTAGCAGAAAAACCCTCACAAACATGATCTTAGACTTAATTTAATTTTCAATCTCTAAATAAAAAATATGACCATTGATTCCCTTTATATTGAGCCATGCAAGCATTCCAACCATTAATACTCAAGAAAAGATTTTGTGCATGACTTGACAATAGTTTTCTTTGATTTTTAAATCTCAGTCGTTGATCACATTTTAAGATAAATCAACGGATAGTTATCATCATTGTAATTAATCATGACAAAGCTTAATTGAGTCCTATTAGTGCCTTTTATAAATCAGAAAATTCCCAAGTAGATATACATCTAGTATGTATACACATTTAACCACATACTTAGCATTAAGTAAATCCTTTTATGTCATAGTTACCCGCTCACCTGTGGGAATTAATAAACTTGCATTTTGCCACAGTAGGACAACGAGGAGTGATCTTGATTCAATCTTAAAGTATCATCCCATACCTGGCCTTGCTTTATTTTCACCTTCCCATATATACCAGCATCTAATAGAATTGACAGCCGCAATCCCAAACACATACCAAAAGAATAAGTTTAAATATGGTGTCACTCTTATTATAGTGTGATCTTAGCTAAATTTAGCAAAATTCCATCTCTACTAAAGTCCATCGGAGCCTTCAGAATATTTCACATAGCAATCACCCATTTTCTAGTTGAGAAACTGGAGATACAAGTGGGCCCCTCATGGGATGGCGAGGAGTGGTCAGGATTGGCCCACTTCATCTGCCATCGACCATTGATCTCTTTTCTTATGACACATTCACTATCTCCAAAGCTTGGTGGGTCACTCCATGGGATGAAAAATGTCATTTTTCCCGCTAGCCCCATGTGATTATTTTAATGAATAAAGAAAACAAATAGGCACGCGCGGAATGACCAAGATGTGTTAGCATCATTCAATGACCACTATTTATTTCCTTTTTATACCATTCGTCGATCACCAAGAAACATCAAGCCCACCTTATAAAGGTTACACATGTATAATGCCTACTAGCTCATGTTGTCACTTCTCCTTAATGTACAAGACGAACGGGTGCGTGGGGAACGGTCTTGATGAAAACATATTTTGTGGTGCCCACCATTGATCTTTCTCAAAGCTATGCCTACTAGCCTTTTGGAAGCACTGGTTCTACTGCCTAACATGACACATGGCAACTGCTCACCAACTTGTTCAAATATTTTAATGAATAACAAAATGAAATGGGCATGCAAGGAATGATCAAGATTCATCTACGATGATCAAATGATCATCTCAAAACTACAATCTACTATGCTATAGATGTTAATTTTAAAAGTGGGCCAGTAATAGGCCGATGGGAACTTGACCCTTAGGAATGAAGACTTAAGACTAAAGTCGTTAAGTATGAAAATCAAGCCCACCCAAAGGAAAAATTAAGCACTTAAAAGTTACTTGCTGACTGACAAACCTAAACCTAGGGGGCTAGTGAAAATAATTATTCAAATGGCATAAGTGATGATTTAGACAACTAGAGACTAGGAGCATTAGACCTGTCAATGCAAAAATAGAACACCTAAGGTTTTTCTGACTCGTAGGCCAATTTTGAGGGGTTTTGGCCACACAAACCCTAAAACAGTGATGCAGAACACAACCTTAAGCCAAAAATGAGGGTCCAAGCCAAGTATGTGCAAAATTTAAAATGGAACCAAGATAATTTTTAGAGGGGTTTCATTAGAGGGTTTTACAATAGTATGTGGGTTGTAGGTTTCATAACACCCAATGTTTTCCAACCTGTAGTTATTGTAATGAGAACCTATTCTTACTTAGAGAGGAAAAATGTACTTTAAAAAACCTTCAAAATTTACCATAATTGTTACTTAGATTAAAAATTGCATTTCAATTCCCTCATATGATGGAAAAACAATTGTACAAAATAATCACAAGTTGGAAAATATAGTGGGTTGTGTGTGATATGATTGTGCTTGTTCTAAGCTCAAGGGTGGAGAAATTGGGGAGGATTTGTAAGTGGGGGATACATAAAAATAATCAAATTAACCTAAGGGATGAGTAACCAATTGGTTTGTTATGTGTAGAGGGTTTTACAATAGCATGTAAGTTCCGGCTTTTATAACACCCAATGTTTTCCAACCTGAAATTACTGTAATGAAACCTTTGGTTATTTAGAGAGTACAAATGTAATGAAAGACACTTTCAAAATTGACCACAACTATTACATACAATAAAAATGGGTTTCAATTTCCTTGAATATGATGGAAAAAGAAATGCATAAAATAATTGCACATTGGAAAAACACAATGGGTTGTTAGTGTTTTCATTTTGCTTGTTCTAAGATCAAGGGCGAAGAGCTTGGGGAGGAGTTAGAGGTGGGGGATACATAAAATGTTACATCCCAATTGTCTAATTACTATTTACTATTACTATGTAGGGTAAATGTGAATGTAATTTGTTATCAATGCATTATGAGTGAATGTTGTTTCTTTAATGTTATGTGAAGAAATGCATATATGTGAAATGGATGCATATTGAATTAATATTCTAACTATGGAGATGTAGTATGTGCAATGCATGTTTTATGCACAACTAACTATTGTGGGCATGTGTTAGTGGATACAAGTATTTGTTCATTCCTCCAGGGGGAAGTAACACTTAGGTGAAGGTCTTGGTCAAGTAACCTATAACGTAAGCTATTTGAGCTTACACACACACACACTCACATTAGTATAGTTGGGTAAAGTTATTTATGTTTGGGATTGGTAAGTCATCCTTACTTTGATGTTTCTACATTAGTAAGGGACTTGTTTATATTGAGTGCATTGTTGGGTGATGTTTATCTATTTCAGCTTGTGGGTTCTTCCTATATTTCCATTCTTGTATTGATGAATAAAACATATGTTGAATATGTATATGTACACATATGCATGTCGATGATAGACCATATGCATGAAAGAATACATACATGAGGGTACATAGGTAGACATACCTATGCACAGTTATGGACAAGATGCTTATGTGGATGGAACTATCAGATGGACCTTTTGACATGTATATGTATATGTATAGATATATCATATGTAGGTGATTATCAATGCAATAGTAATTGTGTTTGATTATGGTGTGTAATCGAATGTTTATATATACATATATCCATATGTATATATGTATCGATACGCATGTATGATGGAAAATAGACATGCCTATACGAATGTATCGATATATGTATACATCGTATACATGTATATAGAGGAACATATATGAATCATACGTATATATATATATGTACACAAAATATTTTGATATAATTATTATTACTATATGAAAGTAATCTTTTTTGTACTCATTAGTATGTCGAACTAATACACACTTTATTGATAAGATATAAATATATTACCATTCATAATCATGTACATATATATATATATATATATATATATATATATATATATACACACGTGTGAGATTATACACACATATATATGTATATATATATTATATAGTATATACTTAGAGATCGATATATATATATAAGCATGTATAATGTTTGAAGGCTGACTTAAATAATCAACTTCAAGGCTAATTTATATATTCAGCTTGGGGTGAATGTATATTACATATACAAAGCTTTTAAAATATTGTATACTTATATATAAAGGTGGGAAGTAAAGGTCGGTTAAAATGCCATGGATACACAATAGTTAAAGTTGAAAAGGAGGATTTGACTTAGTCAATGCTATATCTTTGACTTAGTAAAACTGCAAATATCTTAGATGCCTTATCATGAAATAAATATCAACAACCAATAAAGAGGGGATAAGTTACAGAAAGTCTTTGAATCAATCAAAGCTGATTATGAGACAAAGCAACTCACCTTGGACTAAGTCGATTGTGTGCAAGTGTTGTAAATTGAGAATAGACTGATTCAAAGGGAAAAAGTTGTGCCAACTTATAAGGTGAATAGGCTGCCTATTTGGCACCATATTAATTAGTTCTCATTGCTATAGAAGTATATTTGGAGAACAATTCAAATGTCACCTTTTGAGCATGTGTTGTTTCAAATAGTCTTATATTGCTATCAACTTAAGAAGTTGATCTATAGTTTTCCTTATTGAGTATACTCTTTGTTTGTGTGCCACCTTTTAGTTGAGTTAAGTGAGTTGATATGCATGTATGTTGTTGTCAATTCTTATGCATTTTTTGTAGGATAATAAGTCTCTTTTCTGTTCTATAAATAGTAGAGTTGATCTCTGATTTGGGATGCATTCCACAAGCTTTCTTGTACAATATATATGTATTTCTTATTTGCATTCTTCTGCTATATGAGAGAGAGAGCTATGAGTATTTGTGAGATTATTTTAGCATATTGAGTGAAGTATAGTACACACTTGTGAGATAGAGGTTTATTGTGGCATTGCTTGAGAGATAAAAGATACACTTGCTTTTATGGAAAGTTGAGTTGCAGTTAATTGGTTGGATAAGTGAATATAGGAATGAGGATAATTTTCCTTTATTTTTCTTATCTTTTGCAAGATTGTTTCATGATTGCTTTAATTATTCTATTGTGAATATTTTTATTTAGGGGAAAATAGTATTGCTTTGAAAAGGAATTAGAAGTTGTATATACTATTTTTTTAAGTGCTTGTAATTACTCAATAATAGGATGAGTTTTTTTTCATAGTTATTAATATACTAAATATGATCAAACAAGGGTAGTTTATGGGTTACTCATAGCTAGTATTATTTGATTATGCTAGATAGCTAGTGGGTTACTGTTGGGATTGTTGTCCATTGAAGGGATGGAACTTATACTTTTCCTTAATGAGTAGAGATGTCCTAGAGTTTGTATTAAATTTGATAGGTTAATTTTGGGGTTAAAGCTTACCCATGGGATGGATTACCTATGCATAGATTATAGTGGCCTTAATTCAAAATGAGCTTAAGTAAAATGAATAGTTGACCATCAATTGAAGTACTGAGTGAGAACACTTTTTCCATAGTAGTGTGATTTCCTTTAGCTCCACTGTTAGTTCAACATGTCCATGTAGTGCATGCTAGTTGTAGATTGTAGGCTAACAAGTTCTAGTCATGTAGGGCACAACACTAAGGTCAGTGTGGTTTTTTAATATGGGGTTACTCAACCAATCTCTTCATCAAAGGGTAGAGCCATCTATCATTTATAGATGTGTGGGGGACTGCATATGAGTCCATGGTTGGTGAAAAAGTACTTGAGTGATGCTTCTCCTCTTCAGTAGGGGACAAAAGACCAAGGTTTTGAAAGGCGATTTCCTATACCATCTATATCTATTGCTCTATGTGGGTAATTGTGTATATTCTTTGAATATTTAATTTGTGAAATTATTATATTGAAATGGAACCCTTGTTGTATATTGTTATGGAATCTTTGTTCATATTTTCTCTATAAAGATTTTTTTTTTATTACAATGGCTTGTTACATAGTTTATTTACTCGCATAGTGAAAACTTGGGAAATATTTACTCCAGTGAAGGGTTGGTATGTTACATGTGGAAAACCTTGAACAAGAAAGGGTAAAATCTAGGGTTGAGAGGGAAGTTCCAAATAATGAGAATGAGGGGGAAATGTCTTCTTAGGGATGTGATGAAACTCATGATCATGATCATGAGAAATCACCTTCTCCATCTAAGGAAACAAATAAGAAGCATATGGCTCCTGAACTTTCCAAAGATATGAAGAAAATTACCCCACCCAAGTTTGAGGGAAGTTCCAATGGAGATAAAGCTGAGGCTTGGTACTCCAAATGGAAAAGTATTTCAAGATTTGAAATTACACCGAGGTCACCAAAGCCACATGGGGCACACACAAGTTAGTAGGAGAAGCCTATAATTGGTGGATGAATAAAAATATGGAGCTCAATATTAACTCATGGAAACTGACATGGGGTGAGGGTATGTGTAGGATCATCATAGAAAAAATAGGCCTTTAAGTGGCAAAAAATTTGGAAAAATAGAAGTTAGGTAATGTGACGTAAAAATTTGAATAAGTTATCTATATTATTTCAAAAATATGTAAGAATAGAATCTATAGAAAATTGAATGTAGTTTCTAAACTACTAGATTTATTTTTTTTTAAAATCTATTTGGTGAAAATTTGAAATTTCAATGCAGTAGTACTTAAATTTCAGGGAAAAAATAAGAAGTAGGTGTTTGATTTTTTTATAAGATTTTATATATAATTAGAGGACTCATGTCCCCATGTGATGCATATTTTTTTGTAACTTTTTTCCAAGTAAATAATTAATTATGAATTTTTTATTTCTACTTAAAAAAAAAAAACTCATATGTCTGACCACCTTAACTTGGTCAATACTTCATGAAATTCATTTTTTTATAAAATCCTATAGTATACAAAGCATAGAATGTGATGCATGTTTTGGATTCAAAAAATGTGATATTGTTTGAAAGCTATAGATGCTTTTCAATTAGCCTATCAATAAGGAATTTAGTCGTAATTCAAATAGAAAATGAATAATAATAATTTATTAAATTCAAAGTAGAGAATAATTTATATTGGTGCAAAGTTGAAAATATCCTTTAAAAACCCTTTTTGTTTCATCAATTTTGGGTAAAAAAATTCGTCGGCCACATACCCATCATATCACCACTTTTTTGCCCATCATGATCCTGCACATACTCGTGAATTTTTTGAGATTTTTCATAAGAGGTGGTTGCCAAAACTCTACATTGACTAGAAACTCACAGATATCTAGAGTTTGAGACAAGGTAATATGTTGGTCTTGATGAGTATTGGGAGAAGTTTACCTAACTTCTATGTTATGTTCCTATGTACCAAAAAGATGAACGCTTCTGCATAAGAAAGTTTATCATGGGAATTAACAGTCAAATCAGAGGAGAGGTGGATGTGCACAGTCCATAAAACTATGGATCTTGTGTATGAGAAAGAAGTTAACTAGGAGTAGAAGCTCAAAGCTATCTCCACCCGTTAGGAAAATTGAGAATGTAAGAAGGTTGCGGAAGTTCAAGACAAGCTGTGCTATAGAAAAAAGTACCCTTTTCTTGACATGAGATTAATTGGACTTAATGAGGCCTTAATCTAGTGTTGTGAGGCATTTTATGCATCCACACTAGGTCTTGGACCCTTCCAAACTAAATAAAATTATTTTAATGACATCTTGTGAAGGTTTTGTGAAGTGTTGTAAGACATTTCCACACTCTTCTAGACTCTATTAATTACAATTCACCTGAAAATCACCTTTTTATTCATCAACAAGCCCTATTTTGAAGTGTTGTAAGGTCTTGTAACAAACTTTCATGCTTGGGTATGTGCAGGATCATCATGGAAAAAATAGGCCCTTAAGTGGCAAAAAATTCAGAAAAAATCAGTGTTAGGCAACTTGACGTAAAAATTTGAATAAGTTATCTATATTATTTCAAAAATATGTAAAAATAGAATCTGTATAAAATTGAATGTAGTTTCTAAACTACTAGGTTTTTTTTTTTTTTAAATCTATTTGGTAAAAATTTGAAATTTCAATTCTAGTACTTAAATTTTAGGAAAAAATAAGAAGTAGGTGTCGTCTAACCACCCTAACCATAATAAAATGATAATATTTTTTTATAAGATTTTATATATAAGTAAGCGACTCATGTCTAGATGTGATGCATATTTTTTGTAATTTTTAAAGTAAATAATTAATTATGATTTTTTATTACAACTTTTAAAATATATAAAACTTCGTATGTCGACCACCTTAACTTGGTCAAAACTTCATAATTTTTTTTTTCTTTTTTAATCCTATAGTATGTGAAGCATAGAATGTGACGCATGTTTTGGATTCAAAAAATGTGATACCGTTTAAAAGTTATAGATATTTTTCAATTAGCCTATCGATCAGGACTTTAGTCATAATTTTAATAGAAAATGAATAATAATTATTTATTAAATTCAAATTAAAGCATAATTTATATTGGTGAAAAGCTAAGAATCTCCTCTAAAAACCCTTTTCGTTTCATCAATTTTGGGTAAAAAAAAGTTGTCAGCCACATACCCTACAAATACCCATAATATTGCCACTTTTTGGCCCATCATGATCCTGCACATACCTGCTTTTCTAGGCACATATTCACTATTTCTCCCTTTTTCATGCTTTATTTAACCCCTTTATGCTCTAATATTCTTAATTAAGTGTATTTTTAAGTATTATCCCGACAAAAAATATTTCCCGACACACATTTTTAGGTCCTAGGTGGGACCCATTTGCCATGGGTGGAAAAATGAGTCCCCCTTCCCCACAAATTCAAAATATTTTAAATTTCCTTTCGAGATTTTATTTAAAATCACTTAATGTCAGCCTATGATGAGGTATGAATGGGTAACTAAGGAACAAGTGTGTATAAATATGTGATTCTCACCTCATTTTCACATCTTCTAATCTCTTATCTTTCAAAATCTCCTCATTTCTCAATCATTTATCATCCATCTCAAGTTAAGCAAGTTAGGGCTCTCACATTGTAAGTCATCAATTTAGCTTCCTAAGACATTCAAGGGAAGATTCTACATGTTATGTTTCAAAATTTCAAAATCAATGATCATGGAAAGGTAATCTATTCCATTGTTGCATGTTTCATTAAATTCTTTCATCATTTTGGTTTAATTACCTTTAAACGAGTTTTGACCAAGGAAAACCCCATGCCTTAACAATCAACATTTCTTCTTCTCTTCTTGTGTGTTTGCAGATTTAGGTCCTTTGGAAGCTTGAAAATCATTGAAGATCAAGTTGCAAGATTGCTAAAGTCCTCTCTTCATTATTCAAGTCAAAATATCAACAAAAAGACACTTTCAGACCCAAATCCAACAATTTCAGAAGCGGACATCTGTAGGAAGTAGAAGTGTAGATCTAGCTCCACAAAATCAACTCCTAAATTTGTAGATTTCTATAGGTGGACTAATTTTCCACCCATCGCGAATGAGTCTCATTTGTAGGCCTGAAAAGTGGTTTTGTCAAAATTCAGCTCTTGGTCATTAGAAACCTGTTTCCTGGACTTTTCATTAGAAGTAGGACTAATTTGCCATGCATGAAAAATCAGTCATAGTGGCTATTAACAGTGACTTCTAGAACATTCCAGAACCTTCCAGCAACAATAATATGCCCCTAGGTGCACTCTATCTAGTTCCATCAATTTATGTTTTCATTTGTTTAAGTTTCTAGTTCGTGTTTGTAGTCAACATTGTGTTTTCCAACATTTTGCATTAGATTAATTTACATTCATTTATTTTCATTTGTAAGCATTCAAACAACTCCACACATACTTCATGTCAATATTCCATCCATCCTCATTCTAATCTTGAATGAAACATTGTGCATTTTTTGACCCATTTTTCTCCTTCTAGGTGAAATACCCTAGAAGTGATAGAAAGATGGTCCCTTGTCATTTTCATGGCCTTTTAGGTCTTGTTTTATGGTGTTGGAAAAATGTTTCTCTAATTTTATGTTGTGACATGGCTTGAACATGCTTATTTATGTACTAAAACTCAAAGAATGATGTCTTGTGAAGGTGTTGTGAAGTGTTGTAAGACATTTCTACATTCTTCTAGACTCTACTAGTTACAATTCACCTAAAAATCACCTTTTTATTCATAACCAAGTCCTATTTTGAAGTGTTGTAAAGTCTTGTAACAAGCTTTCACACTTTTCTAGGCACATCTTCACTATTTATCCCTTTTTCATGCTTTATTTGACCCTCTTATGCTCTCATATGCTTAATTAAGTGTATTTTTTAGGATTATCCCGAGAAACAACATTAAATAAACATATTTCCCAACACTTTCTTTTAGGTCCTAGGTGGGACCCATTTTCCATGGGTGGAAAATGAGTCCCCCTTGGCCCCAAATTCAAAATATTTTAAATTTCCTTTCGAGATTTTATTCAAAATCACTTGATGTCAGCCTATGATGAAGTATGAACGAGTAACTAAGGCACAAGTGTGTATAAATAAGTGATTTTCACCTCATTTTACATCTTCTACAATCTTCTCACTCATTCAAGCATTTCATCTCATATTTCAAGCATTGAAGCATTCTACAACATCAATTGAAGCACTATTCAAGTACTTTGAAGCAGCCATTAACATTACATCAGGTTTACATCATCAAGGGTTTAGTAAATTAATAGCAATTTCATATTGTTAGTTTATCATTCCTTTGCATTTCATTTTTTTTTTGAAGGTTTGATTACCAAATGCAGGGTTTGACCAAGACAAACCCCTATTTACTAACCTTAAACCATTTTTCCCTATTGCATGTTTGTTTGCAGACCTAGGTATGCAAATTTGACAAGATTTTCAGTATTGAAGATTTCTTTACAAGTCAACTAGGTGCTTCAAGTCAACTTAAGTCTACTTCAAGCTTGGAGAAGGTTTTCTGTCCATTTTCTAGAGAATTGACTTCAAAAACCCGACAAGTAGTGATTTCTAGATATGGTGTTGCAAAGTTGTTTGTTGATTTTTTAAAAATTTGGGAAAGGATTGATTCGCCCCTAGTGGCGAATGAGTCCCACCTTAGGATTGAAAATCTGAATTTTTTCAGATTCTAGATCTCGATAGACAAAAGTTTATTCCTAATAGTTTTTCACCAGGAAGAGGACTAATTCACCACCCTGGGTGAATGAGTGCCACTATGAAAAATCAATAATTTCAACCAGCATTCAAAACACTCCAGATTCATCACACTTCATCTAGGTGCACTCAAATTCATCCTGCTCCTTTTTGTTTTGCATAATTTCTTTATTTACTTCATTGTTTGCATATCACAACGTGTTTTCAAACATAGTGTAAATCTTAGTTTTGCATTTTTTTAATCCATTTAAGTCAGTCAATTACATTTAGTTAACTTGATTTAGGTTAGAAAACATCACACATAACATAATTTGAATGAACCCTTTAGAATTTTTGGCCTAATTCTCTCCTTTTAGGTGAAAAACCCTAGAAGAGTTAGAGAAGTCCTAAGAGCCAAAAATCTATTGTTCATTTTTGTGAATCTGACTTTTGAGAACTTTTCTTTTCTGATTTCATTTACATATTGCATCCTACTTTGCATTTTCATTAACATTCAATTAGTACATTGTTTTGTTTTTGCATTTTAGGACATTTTATCTTGCATTAGTGAAAGCTTCATTTTGGCATTGTATCTCATTGAAAACACAAAAAAATTGTATGCTACATCATTGTTTGCATTCTGTAGGACATTAACATCATCTTAAAAATTTTGAAAATTATAAAAAATTTGCATACTGGGACTCATTTTCCACCCAAGGTGATTCAATCCCTCTACACTTTTTAAACAACATTTTTGTCATCTTTTTAGCATTTTTCTGCATTACTACCTGTTTCCGCATTCTATTTTACTTTCCAACATCTTTTTTTTTCATCATTTATTACATCTTAGTTTATTCACATCATGGCATTTTCTTTCAATAAGTTTTGGAATTCATTAAAGTCATTGGTAGACATGTCCATTTGTGCCTTTGGCTGTGACCCTAATGACCTTGAACAACCTCATGCTCCTTTAACTCCTCATGCTTGTCCTCCACATGAAGTAGACATCATTGGAGAAGATGATGCTAGCATGAAAAATTTCTACATTCACAACCCTTTTATGATCACAAAGTCACAAACCCTCCTATCAACCTTGAAGAGACGTATGGTAAACGATTCACTATCTTAAGTAAACAAGTTTGTGACAAAAAACATGAACATGACATCCATCAACTTCTTCAAAAATAATCAACCGAAGCACACACAACAGAATTAGGATATTTTGATTCTTCTCATCCTGATAGATATCCTCTTCAACCTACGAGACTTGAGGATGTTGGAATAGTAATCTTGAATGCTCCTCCTAACTTAAACATTCTCCTTCCATGTGAACAACCATTATCTCCTTCTAATGACAAGGATGTTAGGATCCTTGTGGGTCCTCTTCCTCCTTCTATTGATGAACAAGGAAAATATAGCAAGCGAAAAATGACCTTACAAACTTAAAAAGATCAAGTTTCCCACACATCCTCAACCTAAATGTGAAAGGAGACTTCAACTACTTAAAAATAAAGGTCTTATACTTTTACCACCTATGAACAGGTTGGTTATTCATCCAAAAGGCTCTAACATACCATTTTGCAAATATCATCGTCTCCTTGGACATTGCACTAAGGAATGTCAAACATTTAAGGACATACTAGATAAGTATCACTTCACTAATACCTATTGTTTCCTCATCATACCTTAAAGCAACCAATTCTAATTATCATGCCCTAGTTGTAGAATTCCCTATTCTCACTATTGCATGATCCTTTCACATCACCTACCTCATCTCATTCTTTCCTCTACACATTGTGGAGGGCCAGAAGCTATTAGCCTTGTCCTTGTAATGCACTTGTCCTTGTCTCTTAACTATGTTATTCCTTTTCTAATTTTTAAGATTGAGAAACCAATACCTTAGTTAATGATTGACTTTCATTTTCATTACTTGTCCCTTTGTCTTTTTTGCATTTTCATGTGTGTATCGTATTCCCACATATTGTGTGTTTGATGTTCCCTCTCTTCGTACACTTCTACGTGTTCCTCTATTCTTCTATATGTCGTACATTATCTTTTTCGCTTTTTTGTTTTGTGTTTTCATTTTGGGGATGACGCAAAGCATAGAGATGCCCTATGTACCTTCCAAGTTGACCCAAAAGGTCCTTGTCTTTTATACTTTTTTGTTTTATGTTTTCCTTTTGGAGATTACACAAAGCATAGAGACAACCTATGTCTCTTCCATATTGACCCAAAAGGTCCTTGTCTTTTTCGCTTTTTTTTTTTTTGCTTTCCTTTTGGGGATGACGCAAAGTGTAGAGATGCCCTATGTATCTTCTATGTTGACCCAAAAGGTCCTTGTCTTTTTCACTTTTTTGTTTTATGTTTCCTTTTAGGGATTATGCAAGGCATTGAGACCGAAATGTCTCCTTCATGTTGACCCAAAAGATTTTTCATTTTCTTTTTCCTTTTAGTTTTCTTTCGTTTTGCTTGTGTTTTCCTTTTGGGGATGATGCAAAGTGTCGAGACTGCAATATCTCTTCCATGTTGACCCAAAATGGACTTTTCCTTTTTTCTTTGTTTTCACTCTCTTTGTGTCATTCTTCCATTTCTATGTGCTTTGGGGAATGATGATAGTTCGAAGCTCTTTCATAAAAACATTGCAGCAATGAACATACTGACCCAAATCCATAGATCCCTTATGTGTTTGGTGTGCTTTCTTTTCTTGGGGGCAACTCCCTTTCTTTGTTTTTCATTTTTCCTTGACATGACGCATCCTAACTTCGAAACATATGACTTGGCATAGGGATTTCTAGATTGGCTCTCATGTCTTGTTTTCTTTTTGCTTTTTCTTTTCTTCTCTACTTTAAAGTAATTACTCACAAACTAATGTGTAGCAATTCCTTTAAAGTGGGGGGAATCCATTACCATAATTCATGTGCATTCATGGTTCTTAGTTTATCCTTTTCATTTATATGATGTGTTCGTCACTTTGTGGATGAAATTGGGTGTGATGTCCTTCATAATTGTGATCTTTCTAAGCATATTACATTCCTCTTGGTGGCCTGATGTGACCCACTACATCCCCTAAGTTGCAAATACACTATTCTTTGATTGGTCCTCTCTTGGAGACATTAGACACAATGTTCCCTAAGTGATTGACCTTGCATGAACTGAACAATACTCCTTTGATCAATTTACACTTTTACGCTTTATATTTTTGCATTTTTCTATTTTTTCACTTTTTTCCACCTTGCATAACACAACTTGCATGACTGTGGTACCTTTGTCTTTTTGTTCATAGCATTTTTGTTTGTGGCACCTTGTTAAAGTTATCAACAGGTATAACTTTGGCATGGTTGAGCAAGAAGCCCACCTAGCGGTATGAATTTTCCCCATAACCTCCTTTATTTTTGTGAGTGCATACCAACTAGCATATGTATGTTACCTTTTGGGCTTTCTCATCCCGTAGACAACTAGTTTTGTGGCCCTAGAGTGAGTACATTTGGGCCTTCTCAGCCAACAGACCGTCATGTGTTATGTTGCCTTAGAATGAGTACGCATTCTCCTTTTGAAAAATCAACCCAAATCTAATCCAGAACTAGTTGGATTTTAGATTTTTGGCTCTGAGGACTTCTCTAACTCTTCTAAGGATTTTCACCTAAAAGGAGAGAGGTAAGGCTAAAAATGCTAAAGGGTTCATTCAAATTATGGTATGTGTGATGCTGTCTAACCTAAATGAAGTTAACTAAATGCAATTGACTGACTTAAATGGATGAAAATGAATGCAAAATGAAGATTTACACTATGTTTGAAAACACACTATGATATGCAAACAATGAAGTAAATGAAGAAATTATGCAGAATAGAAAGGAGAAGGATGAATCTGAGTGCACGTGGATAATTGTGATAAATTTGGAGTGTTTTTAATGCAAGTTGAAATTATTGATTTTTTATAGTGGGACTCATTCTCCCAAGGTGGCGAATTAGTCCTCCTCCTGGTGAAAAACTGTTGGAAACAGGTTTCTGTTTGTTGAGATCCAGAATCTGAAAAAATTAAGATTTTTAGTCCTAAGGTGGGACTCATTCACCATAGGTGGTGAATCAGTCCTCTCCCAAATTTCTAAAAAATCAAGACACAACTCTGCAACACTAGATCTGGAAATCATTGCTTGTCAGGTTGTCGAAGTCAATTCTATAGAAAATGGACATAAAATATTCTCCAAGCTTGGAGTTGACTTAAGTTGACTTGAAGCACCTAGTTGACTTGTAAACCAATCTTCAATATGAAAAATCTTGTCAAATCTGCATACCTAGTTCTGCAAACAAACATACAATAGGGAAAAATGGTTTAAGGTTAGTGAATAGGTGTTTGCCTTGGTCAAACCCCACTTTTGGTAATCAAACCTTCAATAAAATAATGAAATGCAAAGGAATGATAAAATAACAGCATGCAATTGCTATTAACTTACCAAACCCTTGATGATGTAAAACTAAAGTAATGTCAATGGTTGCTTCAAAGTACTTCAATAGTGCTTGAAAGATGTTGTAGAATGTTTGAATGCTTGAAATATGAGATGAAATGCTTGAATGAGTGAGGAGATTGTAGAAGATGTAAAATGAGGTGAAAATCACTTATTTATACACACTTTTGCTTTAGTTACCAGTTCATACATCATCACAGGCCGACATCAAGTGATTTTGAATAAAATCCCAAAAGGAAATTTAAAATATTTTGAATTTTGGGACAAGGAGGACTCATTCGCCACCCATGGCGAATGGGACCCACCTAGGACCTAAAAATGTGTGTCTAGAAATATGTTGTATTTAATATTGTTTATCGGGATAATACTCAAAAATAAACTTAATTAAGCATATGAGAGCATAAAGGGGTCAAATAGAGCATGAAAAAGGGATAAATAGTGAAGATGTGCCTAGAAAAGAATGAAAGCTTGTTACAAGACTCTACAACACTTAAAAATAGGACTTGGTGATGAATAAAAAGGTTATTTTTTAGGTGAATTGTAATTAATAGAGTTGAGAAGAATATAGGAATTTCTTACAACACTTCATAACACCTTCAGAAGACATCGTTCTTTGAGTTTTAGTACCTAAATAAGCATGTTCAAGCCATGTCACAACATAAAATTAGAGAAACATAGTTCCAACACCATGAAAAAAAACCTAAAAGGCCATGAAAATGACAAGGGGCCATTTTTCTATGGCACATTTAGCCCCCACTTTATTGAGAGGATGAACTTTCTTCAAACTCACACTAAAGTAGCCATGAATATCGAGAACAGGGTTCAAATGCACTTACGATAGCAAGATGGAATGACAATGATGAAGAGGGATGATGAATCCCCCAAGATAAAAATATCATTGTAGACTAAGCATAAGAACAAAGGAACACACAATTGTTGAAATGAATTGGATGAAGCTTCGATCGTCAATCCAACTAGTTGTGGATTAGATCTAGGGAAAAGAGAATGTATATTCACTTTGGGGTGACAAAACACATGATGGTCCACTAGGTGAGAAGGCCCAAATGTACTCACTCTAGGGCCATAGAACTGGTTATTGGCAAGGTGAGAAATCCCAAAAGGTAAGATACATACACTAGTTGGTATGCACTCGCAAACACAAAAGTGGCTTATGGGGAAAAGTCATGCTACTAGGTGGGTTTCCCACTCAATCATATTAAAGTTATATCCATTGATAACTTTAACAAGGTGCCACAAAGAAAAATGAACAAAAAGAAAGGTACCACAGTCATGCAAGTTGCATTATGCAAGGTGGCAAAAAGGGAATGCAAAATGCAAGAATGTAAAAATGTAAAGTGCAAAAAAGTAAAGTGTAAGAGTGTAAAATGTTCAAAGGAGTCTTGCTTAGTTCATGCAAGGTCAGTCACTTAGGAAACATTGAGTTTAATGTCTCCAAGAGGGGACCACTCAAAGAATAGTATATTCACAACTCAGGGGTTGTAGTGCCTCGCATCAGGCCACCAAGAGGAATGAAATATGCTTTGAAAGATCACAATTGTGAAGGACATCACACCCAATGTCATCCACAAAGTGACAAACACATCATATAAACAACAAGGCTACATTAAGAACCATGAATGCACATGAATTATGGTAATGTATGCCCCCCACTTTAAAGGAATTTCTACACATTGATCTTTAAGTAATTACTTTAAAGTAGAGAAGAAAAGAAAAAGAAAAAAGAAAACATGACATGAGAGCCAACCTAGAAAGCCCTATGCCAAGTCATATGTTTCGAAGTTAGGTTGCGTCATGTCAAGTAAAAATGAAAAAAAAAGAAAGGAAGTTTCCCCTAGAAAAGAAAGTACACCAAACACATAAGGGATCTATGGATTTGGGGTTAGTATGTTCGTTGCTGCAATGTTTTTATGAAAGAGCTCAAAACTGTCATCCTTCCCCAAAGCACATAGAACTAGAAGAATGACACAAAAAGAGTGAAAACAAAGGAAAAACGAAAAGTCCATTTTCGGTCAAAATGGAAGAGACATTGCAGTCTTGACGCTTTGTGTCATCCCTAAAAGGAAAACACAAGAAAAATGAAAGAAAACTAAAAGGCAAAAGAAAATGAAAAAGATTTTGTGTCAACATGAAGGAGACATTTCGGTTTCAATTCCTTGCATCATCCCCAAAAGGAAAACACAAAACAAAAATGTGAAAAAGACAAGGACCTTTTGGGTCAACACGAAAGAGACATAGGGCATCTCTACACTTTGCTTCATCCCCAAAAGGAAAACGCAAAATAAAAAAGTGAAAAAAAAACAAGGACCTCTTGGGTCAACATGGAAGAGACATAGGGCATCTCTACGCTTTGCATCATCCCCAAAAGGAAAACACAAAACAAAAAGAAAAAAAGGAAATGTACAACATATAGAAGAATAGAGGAAAAAATAGAAGAAGTGTACAAAGAGAGGGAACATCAAACATGATATGGGGGAATACAATATGCACATGAAAATGAAAAAAGGAAAAAGGAACAAGTAATGCAAATGTAAGTCAACCATTAACTAAGGTATTGGTTTCTCAATCTTAAAAAGAGGAAAAGGAATAACATAGTTAAGAGACAAGGAAAAGTGCATTACAAGGACAAGGCTAACAACTTCTGGCCCTCCAAAATGTGTAGAGGAAAGAATGAGCTGAGGTGGGTGATGTGGAAAGGATTATGCAATAGAGAGAATAGGGAATTATACAACTATGGCATGATAATTGGATTTAGTTGCTTTAAGGTATGAAAGGGAAATGATCTGTATTAGTGAGGTGATACTTATCTAGTATGTCCTTCAATGTTCGACATTCCTCAGTATGATGTCCAAGGAGGTGATGATATTTGAAAAATGGTATGTTAGACTCTTTCAGATGAATAACCAATCTATTCATAGGTGGTAAAAGTATAAGACCTTTATTTAAGAGCAATTCAAGTCTCCTTTCACATTTAGGTGGAGGATGTGTGGGAAACTTGATCTTTTTAAGTTTGTAAGGTCATTTTTGCTTGCTAGATTAGCCTTGTTCATGAATAGAAGGAGGAAGAGGAACCATAGGGATCTTAACATCCTTGTCATTAGAAAGAGATAATGGTTGTTCACGTGGAAGGGGAATGTTTAAGTTAGGAGGAGCAATAAAGATTAGTGTTCCAACATCCCAAAGTCTCCTAGGTTGAAGAGGATATCTATCAGAATGAGAAGGATCTTCATAGCCTAGTCCTATTATGTGTGCTTTGATTGATTGTTGTTCAAGAAGTTGATGGATGTCATGTTCATGTTTTGTGTCACAACCTTTTTTACTTAGGATAGTGAATCCTTTACCATACGTCTCTTCAAGGTTGATAGGAGTGTTTGTGAATGTGATTGGTGAGAGGAACTAGGTCCACTTGAGGGAGGAACCTTAGGTCCTATAGTGAGTTTAGGATGTAGGTTGGAAAAGTGATCAGGAGGTGCAATAGTGGGAAGATCTTGTGACCTCATGGAGGGATAAAAGGTTGCATTTTCTTCTAGGTGATCAAGGCAATCATTGTATAACTTGTTCATGTTAGCATCATCTTCTCCAATGATGTCTATTTCATATGGATGACAAGAATGAGGAGTTAAAGGAGCATTAGGTTGTTCAAGGTCATTATGGTTATAGCCAAAGGCACAATTGGACATGTCTACCAAAGACTTTAATGAATTCCAAAACTTATTGAAAGAAAATGTCATGATGCGAATAAACTAAGATGCAATAAATGATGAAAAATAGAGATTCTAGAAAGTAAATCAAAATGAAAAAATAGGAAGCAATAATGCAGAAAAATATTGAAAAGATGACCAAAATGTTGTTTAAAAAGTGCAGAGAGACTGATTCGCCCTAGGTGGTGAATGAGTCCCAGTATGCAATTTTTTCGTAATTTTCAGAAATTTTAAGATGATGTTAATGTCTTACATAATGCAAACAATGATGAAGAATGCAGGTTTTCTATGTTTTCAATGAGATGCAATGCAAAAATGAAGCTTTCACTAATGCAAGATAGAATGTCCTAAAATGCAAAAATAAAACAATGTAATAATTGAATGTTAATGCAAATGCAAACTATAATGCAATATGTAAATGAAATTAGAAAGAAAAGTGCTCAAAATTTAGGTTGACCTTGAAATGAATCATAGTTTTTTGGCTCATAAGACTTCTCTAACTCTTCTACAGTTTTTCACCTAAAAGGAGAGAGGTAGGGCCAAAACTGCTAAAGGGTTCATTCAAATTATGTTATGTGTGATGTTGTCTAACCTAAATGAAGTTAACTAAATGCAATTGACTAACTTAAATGGATGAAAATGAATGCAAAACTAAGATTTAAACTATGTTTGAAAACATGATGTGATATGCAAACAATGAAGTAAATGAAGAAATTATGTAGAACAAAAAGGAGCAAGATGAATCTGATTGCACCTGGATGAAGTGTGATGAATCTGGAGTGTTTTGAATGCTGGTTGAAATTATTGTTTTTTCACAGTGGGACTCATTCGCCTAGGGTGGCGAATTAGTCCTCCTGGTGAAAAACTGTTGGGAACAAGTTTCTGTGTGTCGGGATCCAGAATCAGACAAAATTTAGATTTTTAGTCCTTAGGTGGGACTCATTCACCATAGGTGGTGAATCAGTCCTCTCCCAAATTTCTAAAAAATTGGGACACAACTCTGCAACACCAGATTGGAAATCACCGCTTGTCGGGTTGTCGAAGTCAATTATGCAGGAAATGGACAAAAAACCTTCTCCAAGCTTGAAGTAGACTTAAGTTCACTTGAAACACCTATTTGAATTGTAAACCAATCTTTGACACAAAAAAGCTTGTCAAATTTGCATACCTAGGTCTACAAATAAACATTCAATAGAGAAAAAAAGTTTAAGGTTAGTGAATAGTGGTTTTCCTTCGTCAAACCCCGCTTTTGGTAATAAAAACTTCAATAAAATAATGAAATGTAAAGGAATGATAAACTAACAATGTGCAATTGCTGTTAACTTACCAAACCCTTGATGATGTAAATCTAAAGTAATGTCAATGGCTACTTCAAAGTACTTGAATAGTGCTTGAAAGATGTTGTAGAATGCTTGAATGAGTGAGGAGATTGTAGAAGATGTAAAATGAGGTTAAAATCACTTATTTATACACACTTGTGCCTTAGTTACCCGTTCATACCTCATCACAGGCTGACACCAAGTGATTTTGAATAAAATCCTGAAAGAAAATTTAAAATATTTTGAATTTCGGGCCAAGGGGGACTCATTCGCCACCCATGGCGAATGGGTCCCACCTAGGAATTGAAAATGTGTGTCAGGAAATATGTTGTATTTAATATTGTTTTTCAGGACAATACTAAAAAATACACTTAATTAAGGATTTAAGAGCATAAAGCGGTCAAATAAAGCATGAAAAAGGGATAAATAGTGAAGATGTGAATAGAAAATCATGAAAGCTTGTTACAAGACTTTACAACACTTCAAAATAGGACTCGGTGATGAATAAAAAGGTGATTTTTAAGGTTTATTGTAATTAATAGAGTCTAGAAGAACATATAAATGTCTTACAACACTTAACAACGCCTTCAAAAGACATTGTTCTTTCAATTTTAGTACCTAAATAAGCATGTTCAAGCCATGTCACAACATAAAATTAGAGCAACATAGTTCCAACACCATGAAACAAGACCTAAAAGGTCATGAAAATCACAAGGGGCCATTTCATTATGTGATTTTCTTTTTCTTGTGATTCCCTCTCTTGGAAGCATTAGGTACAATGTTGCCCAGGATGAGAGCTTGTACTTATCCTCTCTTGGAGACATTGAGCAAGATGTTCCATAAGATGAGACATTACGCGAACAAAGAAAAATCCCTTTGAACAATCTTCATATTATTTTGTATTAACAATCTTTGTAAGTATCAAATTCATTTCATTTTCTTTTTTGGCGCCTTGTTAAAGTTATCAGAAGGTATAACTTTGATATGGTTGAACCGGGAAGCCCACCTGGCAACATGACTTTTCCCCATAGCCACCTTTGTGTTTGTGAGTGCATACCAACTAGCGTATGTATCGTACTTTTTGGGATTTCTCACCTTGTGAATAACTAGTTCTATGGCCCCACAATGAGTATACCTTTGGCATTTCTCACCCAGCAGACAACCAAGAAGTCTCGTTGGCCTAGAGGGAGTACATCTTTTCTACCCCATCTCTCATTCTTTCCTTTGCATGATTTTGTATGTTGGGGGCTTGACCTACATGTAGATCTCTCTTGAATGTCTACTTTAGTGTGAGTTTGAAGCAAGTTCATCCTCTCACTAGAGTGGGGGAAAAATGTGTTGTAGAAAAAAGTACCCTTTGTTTGACATGAGATTAATTGGACTTAATGAGCCCTTAATCTAGTGTTGTGACACATTTTATGCATCCACACTAGGTCTTAGACCCTTGAAAACTAAATAAAATGATTCTAATGATGTCTTGTGAAGGTGGTGTGAAGTGTTGTAAGACATTTCCACACTCTTCTAGACTCTATCAATTACAATTCACCTAAAAATCATCTTTTTATTCATCAACAAGCCCTATTTTGAAGTGTTGTAAAGTCTTGTAACAAGCTTTCACGCTTTTCTAAGCACATCTTCACTATTTATCCATTTTTCATGCTTTATTTGACCCCTTTATGCTCTCATATCCTTAATTAAGTATATTTTTGAGTATTATCTCAATAAACAATATTAAATACAACATATTTCTTGCCACACATTTGCATGTCCTAGGTGGGACCCATTCACCATGGGTGGTGAATGAGTCCCCCTTGGCCCCAAATTTAAAATATTTCAATTTCCTTTTGGTATTTTATTCAAAATAACTTGATGTCGGCCTGTGATGAGGTATGAATGGGTAACTAAGGCACAAGTATGTATAAATATGTGATTCTTACCTCATTTTCAGATCTTCTAATCTCTTATCTTTCGTAATCTCCTCATTTCTCAATCATCTATCATCCATCTCATGTTAAGCAAGTTAGGGATTTCACATTGTAAGTCATCAATTTAGCTTCCTAAGACATTCAAGGGAAAATTCTACATGTTATGTTGTAGAATTTCAAGATCAATCATCATGGTAGGGTAATCTATTCCATTGTTGCATGTTTCATTCCATTCTTTCATCATTTTGGTTTAATTACCTTAATGAGTTGACCAAGGAAAACCCCCATGCCTTAACAATCAACATTTCTTATTCTCTCTTTTGTATTTGGAGATTTAGGTCCTTTGGAAGCTTGGAAATCATTGAAGATCAAGTTGCAAAGTTGCTAAAGTCCTATCTTCATTATTGAAGTCAAAATATCAACAAAAAGTCACTTTCATACCCTAATCCAACAATTTCAAAAGCAGACATTTGTAGGAAGCAGAAGTGTAGATCTAGCTCCACAAAATCAACTCATGAATTTGTAGATTTCTATAGGTGGAATAATTCACAACCCATGGTGAATGAGTCCAATCTGTAGGCCTAAAAAGTGGTTTTGTCAAAATTCAGCTCTCGAGAGTCAGAAACCTATTTCTTGGACTTTTCATTAGAAGCAGGACGAATTCACCATGCATGGAAAATCGATACCAGTTGGCATTGACGTTGACTTCTAGAACATTCCAAAACCTTCCAACAACAATAATTTTCCTCTAGGTGCACTCTATTCAGTTCCATCGATTTATGTTTTCATTTGTTTAAGTTTCTAGTTCATTTTTGTAATCAACATTGTGTTTTCTAGCATCTTGCATTAGATTAATTTAAATTGATTTATTTGTATTTGTAAGCATTTAGAAACCTGCACACACACTTCACATCAATATTCCATCCATCCTCATGCTAATCTTGAGTGAAACATTACGCATTTTTGGACCCATCTTTCTCCTTCTAGATGAAAAAACCTAGAAGTGATAGAACGAAAGTAGGTCCCAAAATCATTCGTTTCACAAGCCAAATCCAAAGAAGGTGGAGTTTGTGAAAAATATACCTAAGCAAGGGGAAAAGAGATCTCGTAATAGTTGAAAAGTGTTAAAAAGGGAATGGAGGAGGAATGGTTCCAATGGTGGGAATACCAACAATGCTATTGGAAATGCTAGTAAATATGGAGAACCTGCAAGGAAGAGAGGATTATATATTGGATGCTATACACGTGGAGGAGAGTACTTTGCTAGAGAATGTCCTAATAGGTCTTCTAGTAATCCACTACCTACCTAGCAAGAAATGTTCCAACAAAAGATAACTGCAGCTATGGATGATCACCAGGTGGAGTACCAAGTGACTCCAATTGAAACTCTAGGTATTTTGTTTTGCTTACCCATTTCTATACTTATAAATACTGGTGCAACTAAGAATTTCATTTGACCTAGAGTAGCTAAGAAATTATCTATAATGTTTGGATACATAGCAATGTCCTGGGATGTAGAGTATGCAAACTGGACAAGAGCAAAGGTGGAACAATGTTTGTTCAAGGCTAGGATATAGCTACCTTATTTTTCTACAGAAGTGAACCTATATGTCATGCCTTTATAATCCTATGATGTTATCTTAGGTATGAATTGGCTATGGAGACATATGGCTAAGGTTGATTCATATGCTAAAATTGTAGAATTCCTAGATGATCTTGGTAACCAAGTGAAGTTTCAAGGAATACCTAGAGAGTTCAAGATTCATCAAATATCTACAATGCAACTATTAAGGGCTAATAATAGAGGGTTCAAAATATTTGTAGTTAAGATTGAGGAACTGGAAGAGAACCTTGATAACTTTGGGTCACAAAAATTCCAAGAGATGGAAGAGGGTGAAATGGATGAAACTGGAATGATGGACATGGAGAGGTACCTTATATTGAGAAAGTTTTCAGATTTGTTTCCAAATGAGTTACCTGGATTGCCACTGAAAAGGATATTTGACTTCTCCATAGAAATAGTTCCAGGGTCTGAACCTATTTCCAAGGTGCCATATAGGATGACAACAACTAAGCTAAAGAAGATTAAGGAACAATTGAATGAATTGTTGTCTAAGGGGTTGATAAGACCAAGCATATCACCTTGGGGAGCGCCAACCATCTTTGTGAAAAAGAGGGATGGTACTTTACATAGTTTTGTATTGATTATCACATGCTAAGCAAAGCAATGTTCAGTAAAGAACAAGTATTTTTTGCCATGCATTGACAATATTTTCGATCAAATGAGGGGAGTTTCCATATTATCTAAGATAGATTTGAGATCTGGATGCCATTAGCTTAGAATTAAGGATGAAAATATCTTTAAGACTACATTCAGAACTAGATATGAACATTATGACTTCATAGTTTTACCCTTTGGTTTAATTAATGCAACTGCAACATTTATGAACCTGATGAATAGTGTATTTCAGGATTACATAGATAAGTTTTTCTTGGTTTTTCTAGATGACATCCTAATTTATTCTAAGGATGAGGAAGATCAATGTAGACATTTAGATATAATCCTACAATGTTTAAGAGAACATAAGTGGTATTGTAAAATCTCTAAGTATACCTACTTTCAAAGAAGAGTGCATTATCTTGCGAATGTGATCTCAACAAATGGAATTTTTGTAGATCCAACTAAGATCAAGGTAGTGTTAGAGTGGCCAATACCCAAGAATGTGTTTGAGGAAAGAAGTATCATGGGTCTAGCGAGGTATTATAGAAATTTTGTTGTAAACTTCTCTAAGATCACCTTTCTAGTTTCTTCTTTATAGAGAAGAAAGGGAAGAAATTTGAGTGGACTGAGAAGTCTCAAGAAGCGTTTGACCTACCCAAAGAGAAGTTGACTACTGTACCGATCTTGAAAGTACCAAATCTTGAAGATAACTTTACTATTATCACATATGGATTTGGGGAGGGCTTAGGGGGTGTGATAATGCAATATGAGAAAATAATTACTTACAAATCTAGAAAGCTTAAACCTTATGAGCTGAATTAGGCATCACATGATTTGGAGTTAGTAGATGTGGTCCATGCATTGCAAATGTGAAGGCACTACTTATTAGGGAAAACCTTTGAGATGAGAATTTATCATCATGGATTGAAGTATCTATTCACTCAACCTAATCTGAATGCTACATAGAGAATATGGTTGTAGTTAATAGTGGATTATGACTTCAACATTAGTAATATCAAAGGAAAGGAGAATTGAATTGCTGATGCCTTGAGTTGAAGACATCATATTCCTTCAATAGTGATGATTCAAACCAACTTTAAAGGGAAAGTGTTTTAGACATGAAAAGAGGATGAGTACTACTTAGAAGTCAAGAAAACACTCACTAGCAATCCACAAGATTCTAAGTATGAAGTTTTTCATTTTGAACCTAATGGATTACTTAGATATAAAGGGAGAATGTATGTACCTAACATAGAAGAGTTAAGAAATCCAGTATGGAAAGAATTACATGAAGAATCGTACTATAGACGTCCTAGAGTGACAAAAATGATGGTAGATGTGAAGCCGTTAAATTTTTGGAAGAGGATGAAAGGAGATGCTACTAGATTTGTAGCTTGGTATCTTGAATGTTAAAGGGTGAAAGTAGAGCATCATCATCCTATAGGCTTGTCATACCTGCATAATATACTAGAGAGGAAGTGGAAATTCATAAGTATGGACTTTGTGTAAGGATTTCCTAAAGGAATAAGCACAACACCATTCTTGTGGTAGTAGATAAGCTTACCAAAGTAGAACATTTCATACTTGAGAATCTAATTGATGGAGCACCTATCATAGCAAGGAAATTTTTTTAGGAAGTGTTTAGGTTTACACTAGGGACTCAATTGAATATTAGCTCTACACATCATCCAAAAATTAATGGACAAACTAAAAGGGTGAATCAAGTATTAGAAGAGCTACTTAGAATGTATTGCATGGATCAGTAGTACAAGTGGGAAGACTAGTTGGTTTTAGTAGATGTTTCTTATAACAATTCATACCATTCTGTGATAAAGATGGATCCTTTTGAAGTGTTATATGGTTGAAATTGTTGAACTCCTATAAGTTGGGATAAACTTGAGGATAGAGTGAGTCTTGAACTAGAGATGTTGGTTGAAATGGAAGAGCACGTTAAGATTGTTAAGCAAAGGTTGGCTAAAGCTAACAACTGAGAAAAAATATATTTTGATGCTAAGAAAGTGCCCTGAATTTTTGTCGTAGGTGAAAAGGTGTTGTTCAGAGTGAAACCTCACAAGAGCTCCATTAAACTTGGAATCTTTGAAGTTAGCCCCACGTTATGTAGGACCTTTGAGATTCTTTAGGAAGTGAATCTGGTAGCTTATCAAATTATGTTTCCACCTGCTTTCTAAAATGCATAATATCTTCCATGTACCCTACATAAAGACGTATATACTAGGTGATAATCATGTGATTTTGGTTTGTTTCATAGGTACAGGACCCTAGAGTGGTAACAATTGATCCTGTAAATGTGCTCGACATGTGTAAGCTTCACTTGTGTAACAAGGAGGTTCTGTAGTGCAAAGTCTAATGGGACTAGTATGTGGAAGACACTTCCACTTGGGAGGACTATGTTGAGATTCAACAAAAGTTTCCTCATGTTTTAGATGCATTTGAGAATACTTGAAAAACAATTTTTTCTTTGTTTGCTTTGTTTTATGTTTCTACATAAAATCATCGGGGACGATGATTCACAAAGGGGGGAGTATGTTACACCCCAATTTTGTAATTACTATTTACTATTTGATGTAGACCAGGGTGGAGATTTTCTATTCAATCAAACTTGAACAAACTTTTCAACTTGGAAACCCTAACTTGGTCCTTTTCTCACAAATTCTTCAAACTTCCTTGTAGAACTCCAAATAGTGATTTAAATTCACCATATCTTTCAAAGAAGACTGGAAACCCACAATTGAATCACCATTTTTGATACCCTTTATGCTCTTTTTTCAACATGTCAAAATTTTTAATATGCTTGTTTTGTAAAAACACCTTCTAAAATTGACTAATATGCTGGAAAGAGGCCTAATTTGGTGTGTTTCTGAAAGGAACTTCAAGAAAAACTCTCTATGAATCACAAAATTTCACTCCACGGTTTCAACTAGGTCACATGGGGTTTGAAAATACCAATTTCATCCACTAAAACAATTATCCAATCACCTATTTTCAAAAACCTAGATCTTACCTATTCTCCTAAGCCTAATACATAGAGATACTAGGCTAGGGCTTGAGTAAAATTTTCCCTACCTCCATTCGCTACATTTACAAACCATACAAACATTAAAAACAAGTTAAAAATACTCCCATTCCATCAATTTTTACAATTTTCCACTAGTGGAATGGTGTCGTACATCATATTTTTGTTGTCAAACCCTTGGAGCTAGGGTTTTCTAGGTAATTTCAACAATTAGCTTCTAACTCGCTCAAATATCAATGAAAACCAATGCAACCAAAACTAAAAGATATCTACTTCATCCCTCCAAGAATTCCAAAGAATATTATATCATTTGTAGATAGTATGGGGCCATATAGCCTGTTGTAGCAACAAAATTCAATGAAAACACATTGAAAATAGGGTTATTCTTTATCATTAATCACCAAAAATGTCTCAAGAAGAATGCCTCAAACATTCCAAGGCATATTTAAACTTTTAAAACTAAAAAGGAATGGTCCAAAATACTTTTAAAATGACTTGACTGTTCAACTTCCAATTAAAAGGAAAAAAGCAAAGTTGCATCGCAACTTTTGCAACATTTGGCAAAACATGACAACTTTATGTAAAATTGTCCCCATATGACTAAAAACATTCAAAATGGTCTAAATAGACCTTATTCCATCAAAAATGACTTGACATCATCAAATACTCACATTTGACCCTTATTTACATTATGAAGCTATGTGCCCCTACACCACTATTACTATGTAGGGTAAATATGAATGTAATTTGTATTCTGATTGTGAACAAATTATGCTTGCACTTTGTTATTTATTCATTATGAATGAATGTTGTGTCATTTAATGTTATGTGATGAAATGTATATATATGAAATGGATGGATATTGAATTAATATTCTAACTATGGAGATGTATTATGTTACATAATGCATATTTTGTGAATAGCTGACTATCATTGGAATGTGTTAGTGGATGTAGGTATTTTTTTATTCCTCCAGGTGGAGGGGAAGTATCACCGAAGAGAAGGTCTTGGTTGGGTAACTAGTAATGTATCCTATCTGAGCTTACACACACACACACACACACACTCATAGTGCTATGGTTGGGTCAAGTTATTTATGTTGGGAATTGGTAAGCAATCCTTAGTTTGATGTGTTTTCATTAGTAAGGGAGTTGTTTACTATTGAGTGCAATATTGGGTGATGTTTATCTATTTGATCTTGTGAGTTCTTCCTATATTTCTATGCTTGTATTGTAGAATAGAGCATACATGGAATATTTATATGTACACATATGCATGTTGATGATAGACCATGGGTATGTGCAGGATCATCATGGAAAAAATAGGCCCTTAAGTGGCAAAAAAATAAAAAAAATCAGAGTTAGGAAACTTGATGTAAAAGTTTGAATAAGTTATCTATATAATTTCAAAAATATGTAAGAATAAAATCTATAGAAAATTGAATGTAGTTTGTAAATTACTAGGTTTGTTTAAAAAAAAAGAAATCTATTTGGTGAAAATTTTAAATTTCAATGCAATAGTACTTAAATTTAAGGGAAAAAATAAGAAGTAGGTGTCTGTCTGACCACCCTAACCATAATGAAATGATAGTATTTTTTTATAAGATTTTAGATATGATTAGAGGACTCATGTCCCGATGTGATGCATATTTTTTTGTAATTTTTTTCCAAGTAAATAATTAATTATGATTTTTTTATTACAAATTTTAAAAAATATAAAAAATTTGTATGTCTGACCACCTTAACTTGGTCAAAAATTCATGAAATTATATTTTTATTTTTTTAATCCTATAGCATGCAAAACATAGAATGTGACACATGTTTTGAATTCAAAAAATGTGATACCGTTTGAAAGCTATAGATATTTTCAATCAGTCTATCAATCAGGACTTTAGTTGTAATTTGAATAGAAAATGAATAATAATTACTTATTAAATTCAAAGTAAATCATAATTTATATTGGTGGAAATTTTAGAATCTCCTTTAAAAACCCTTTCCGTTTCATCAATTTTGGGTAAAAAAAAAGTCTTCAGCCACATACCCATCATATTGCTACTTTTTGGCCTAGCATGATCCTGCACATACCCCCATATGCATGAAGACATACATGAAGGTACATAGGTAGACATACCTATGCACACTTATGGACGGGTTGCTTATGCACATGGAAGTATCAGTTGGGTCATTGAACATGTATGTACATATGTATAGATATATCACATGTAGGTGCTTATCAATGCAATAATAATTGTGTATGATTATGGTGTGTAATTGAATGTGTATATATACATATATATGTAGTGTTGGATATACGGTTCCACATTTTTTGGAAGATGAAACACATAAGGGGGATGAGACCCTCCTATTTCACTAACATAACATTCAAAGGGACCCCTAGAGACTTCAATACAAGGATGAAGTAGGGAAAATATACCTTGCAATAGGGTGTCCTAGGGTATGGCCAAATAAAATTAGAGGGTTCACCACCAAGCTAGGACTTGGAAAGACAATAAATGAATACAAGATGAAAAGTACCATGCACAACCTAACTAGATGACCTAGAGAATGAAATTGAAATTTAGAAAAAAAGGATTGAGAATGAACAAAGGTACACCTAGAAGAGTGATGAGGTGAAAACAACCTCCAAAAACCTAAAAACATGTTTTATTCCCATTGGGACTCATACAGTAGTCTAGGTGATTTAGTCCCAGACTAGGGTTTTTGTGCCAGAAATAGAATCTGACAACGTATGATCTAAACAACTAAAATCTAGAAAAATCTATGTACTAGGACTCAAATGCCACAAGTCGCGTATTAGTCCCACTCATTTTTTTTAGAGGGTTAAGGCCTAATTTTTCTCTCCTATCTCATCTCTTCCTTTCACACTTTGTTTTGAGATCCAAAAAATTGATTTGCAACCTATAGGTGACTTTTTGTGAAGATATCAACCTTGTGACAACTTGATGACTTTCTCCAACCTTGTAACCTAGTCTTCAAAGGATCTTCAAGCTCCAAGATACCTAGATATACAATCACATATGCAGAAAGAGAAACTTGTTGATTATTAGGAAATATGGGCTTTCCTAGTGAAAACACCATTTAGGTAATTAAAAAAATTGATGAGATAATTAAATAAGAACTCAAAACATGAGACATGAAGCATGAAACTGAACAATGATACCTTGAATGATGTCTTGTAAATTTACAATCTAACATGAAGTGGCCATGAAGGATGTAGATCTTGACCTTGAATATGGATATGAAACTGAAACATAGAGTTTTGGGATCCTATGGACTACTCTTGTACTTTGAGGGTTTTAACCTGAAAGGAGAGAGATAGGGCCAAACATGCTTATGTATCACTCAAATTAGGATTTCTATGATGTGATGTGATGTAAACGAAGTTAACTAAATGCAATAGATTAATCTAGGTGATTGTAAATGAATGAAAAAGTGTAATTACAACTATGTTCGAAAATACATTATGATATGCAAACAACTATATAAGTGAAGAAATTATGCGGAACAAAAAAGTATAGGGATGAATTTGAGTGCACCTAGGTGAAATGCGAGTTTTTTGGAGTGTTCTAGATGTTGGTGAAAATCACTAATTTTTCACAGTGGCAATCATTCGCCCAGGGTGGTGAATCAGTCCACCTACTGGTGAAAAACTGTTGGGAGCTAGTTTCTGTCTGTCGGGATTTGAAATCTGAAAAAAATAAAGTTTGTAGTCCTAAGGTGGGACTCATTTTCCACAGGTGGCAAATCAGTCCTCCCCCAAATTCCTAAAAATCTAGGAGACAACTATGCAACACCAAATTTGAGAATGTTTGCTTGTCGGGTTGCTGAAGTCAAATCTGCATAAAACAGAGAAATAACTCTCTCCAAGCTTGATTTTGTCTCAAGTTGACTTGAAGCACCTATTTGACTTGAAAACCACTCTTCAACACCTAATAACCTGTCAAATTTATAAAGGGCTACAAACAAACAAGCAAAAGGGGAAAATGATTAGAGGCTAGTGAATAGGGGTTTGCCTTGGTCAGAACACACTTTTGGTAATTAAACCCTTGAAAAGACAACGTAATGAAAGAGAAAGATAATCTAATAACATGCAAGTGCTATCAACTCACCTAACTCTTGATTATGCAAGTTTGAATTAATGTCAATGGTTGCTTCAAAGTGCTTGAAAATAGTTTGAAAAGATGTTGTAGAATGCTTGAATGCTTAAGTGAATAGGTGGATAATTGAACATGATGAATGGGTGGTTAAAATGAGGTGAAAATCACTTATTTATACAATTATTGTGCCTAAGTATTCGTTCATACCTCATCACACGCTGACATCAAGTGATTTTGAATAAAATCCTGAAAGGAAATTTGAAATATTTTGAATTTGGGGCCAAGGGGGACTCATTTTCCACCCATGGCAAATGGGTCCCACCTAGGACCTAAAAATAAGTTTCAGGAAAAATGTTGTGTTTAATGTTGTTTATCAGGATAATATGCAAAAATACACTTAGTTAAAACTTATGAGGCCATAAAGAGACCAAATGAAGCATGAGAAGGGTGTAAATAGTGAAGATATGCCTAGAAGAGCATGAAAACTTGCTAGAGACTTTACAACACTTCAAAATATGACTTTTTGATGTGTGAAAAGGTGGTCTCTAGGTGAATTGCATTAAATAGAGTCTAGAAGAATGTAGAAATGTCTTACAACACTTCACAACACCTTCACAAGACATCATTCTTTGAGTTTTAGTACCTAAATAAGCATGTTCAAACCATGATACAACATAAAATTGAAGCAACATAGTTCCAACACCATGAAACAATACCTAAAAGGTCATGAAAATGACAAGGGGCCATTTTTCCATGACACATTTAGCCCCCACTTTAGTGAGATGATGAACTTGCTTCAAACTCACACTTAGGTAGCCATGAACATTGAGGGGAGGGTTCAAATGCTCTCATGTTAGCAAGATGGAATTACAACGATCAAGAGGGATGATCAAGCCCCCAGGATGTAGATCCCATGGAAAACTAAGCATAAGAACAAAGGAACACACAAGTGTTGAAAATAAATGGATGAAGCTTCGATCATCAATCCAACTAGTTGTGAAAAGAGATCTAGGATGATTGTTTGAAAAAGAGAATGTGTACTCACTCTGGGGCCAGAAAACTTGAGGCTATCTGCGGGGTGAGAAGGCCCAATTGTATACTCACTATGGGGCCACGAAACTAGTTGTCCATGGGGTGAGAAGGCCCAACTATATACTCACTCTAGGGCCATGAAACTAGTTGTTCGTTGGGTGAGAAATCCCAAAAAGGAAAGATACATACGCTAGTTGGTATGCACTCACAAACACAAAGGTGGCTCCAAGGAAAAGTCATGCCACTAGGTGGGCTTCCCACGCAACCATGCCAAAGTTACACCTATTGATAACTTTAACAAGGTGCCACAAGGGAAAATGCTATGAACAAAAGAAAGGTACCATAGTCATGCAAGTTGCATTATGAAAGGTGGAAAAAAGGAATGTAAAATGTAAAAATGCAAAAATGTAAATTAAAATGTGAAATATAAAATGTGAAAAGATGTTCAAAGCAGTCTTGTTTAGTTTATGCAAGGTTAGTCACTTAAGGAATATTGTGTCTAATGTCTCCAAGAGAGGACCAATCAAAGAATAGTATATTCACAACTTAGGGGATGTAGTGCATCACGTCAAGCCACCAAGAGGAATGTAATATGCTAAGAAAGATTACACTTATGAAGGACATCACACCCAATGTCATCCACAAAGTGATGAACACATCACACAAACAACAAGGCTACACTAGGAACCAAGAATGCAAATGAATTGATGGTAATGTATGCCCCCCACTTTAACAGAATTGCTACACATAGTTCTATGAGAAATTAATTTAAAGTAGAGAAGAAAAGAAAATGTTAACAAAAAATAAGACATGAGAGCCAGCTTGGAAATCCCTATGCTAATTCATATGTTTCGAAGTTAGGCTGCATCATGTCAAGGAATTTGAAAAGCAAAGAAAGAGAGTTGCCCCCAAGAAAGGAAAATACACCAAACACATAAGGGAACTATGGATTTGGGATCAATATGTTTGTTGCTGCAATGTTCTTATATGAAAGAGCTCGAAACTGTCATCATTCCCCAAAGCACATAAAACTGGAAGAATGACACAAAGAGAGCGAAAACAAAGGAAAAATGAAAGTCCATTTTGGGTCAACATGGAAGAGACATTGCGGTCTCAATGCCTTGTATGGTCCCCAAGAGGTTCAAAACACAAGAAAAAAGAAAACAAAAAGGGTAAAAGAAAATGAAAAAGCTTTTGGGCCAACATGAAGGAGACATTTCGGTCTCAATTCTTTGCATCATCCCCAAGAGGAGAACACAAAAGAAAAGGAGAAAAACACAAGGACCTTTTGGGTCAACTTGAAGGAGACATTTCAGTCTCAATGCTTTGCATCATCCCCCAAAGGAAAACACAAAACAAAAAGAGAAAAAGACAAGGACCTTTTGGGTCAACATAGAGGAGACATAGGGTGTCTCTACGCTTTGAGTCATCCCCAAAAGGAAAACACAAAACAAAAGAGAAAAATACAATGCACGAAAAATAGAACAATAGAGGTATGCATAGAAGAAGTGTACAAAGAGAGAGAACATCAAACACACGATACAGGGGAACACAATACACACATGAAAAGAAAATAAACAGAGAAAAGTAAAAAGGCTGGTTAGGTGAATGCAAGTCAACCATCTAATAGGTCATCCACTTCCCAATCATGTTCAGTGTAATGCGAGGGTGGTTGACTATCCAAAGTAATAATTTTAAGCACTAAACTAGGAGTTGTACCAAGTTCTTCACTTAGTGGAGAGGATGTATCATTTAAGCTCATTGTGGATTAAAATAAAGAATTTAAATTATTATGTGCATCTACATCGATTTTGGCAATTTCCTCATTCTCATCACCATCATCATCATTATCAAGATTAATGACAATAGGAGGATGAAGGGTGATTTCTAAAGATGGATGTATCAAAAGCTGAGATTGTTGGATTGGTTCAATTTGCTGCAATTGTTGTAATGGACTATCTTGTTGCGGGTCATGAGAAGGAGGGTGTTCATCTATTACTTCTATCAAATTTAAAGGTTTATTGTTGTTATTTTCTTCTATGTGAGATTGACGAGTGAGGATACGATGATGACGCCTTCATTCCCTAGCACCGTGGTTTCGTTTAATTCTATTTTGGAGTTGTTGAGGTGTACGAGTGGATTGAGTCATCATAGGTTTTTCTACTTCTGAAGAGGGAAGAATAGAAGAAACCAAAGAAGAGGGATCAACAACTTTCTCTTTTTCTTTGTAAAATTGTTTAAGGCGAGGACGCTGAGGAGGGATTGTTTCATATTCCCTTTGTCATTTAAATGATGGTAGGGAAATCTCAAGTGGTGATTGTTTAGGAAGTTGTATGGTTTTCTCAATCTCGAACTTAGGTTGAAGCATGGTTTCATCTATAATAGGAGGTGCAGAGGTTGGCGGTGATAAGTTTTGAAGGGACAATTAGGCTATATTTTTGGCTTTAAACTTTTCATAGGCTATGAAAAAGAAGTCCTTGCGAGGGGTGATCAGTTCTATGGGTTTAGGCTAGAAGGATTCTAATGAGAAGTTACATTTGGAAGATAAAGGATTAAAGCCACCATGGTGTATCGTGACTATCTCATTGTCATGTGGAAACTTCAAGCCCTTATGAACAACTGATGGGACTATTTTCATTGAGGAAAGCCAAGGGAGGCCTAGCCACAAACAAAATTGGTCAGATTGTGGGATAATTGAAAATGTTAGTTCCAAATTTTTAGGTCCTATTTGTATGGGTAGGACGATTGATCCAATCATAGGGCATGCAAAACCATTATGTGTTTTAATCCATGTAGTGGTTTTATTGTAATCATCTTGATATAGTTTGTGTAATACCAAAAACTCTTCTGTGATCACATTCACACCACAAGTGGGATCTATTAATATCCCATTAGTGGGCTTATCATAGATTCGGCTAGCTATGTAGAGAGGACCATCAGGAAGCTTTTGGAGTATGTCTTTAGTAGAAAAACTAATATCAAGTGATTTTGTGGTTTGGCCCTTACGAGGGATAACATCTATCGTAGCCACAAGATTATCCATAGGACTAGCTTGGGTAACAATAGGAGTTTTATCATGTTGTTTGTTATTGGTATCAACAATCATTACATCAAGCTTGAAAGGTTCAATAGCCTTGACAAACTAGGTAGTATGTTTTGGCATAGGATTGGTGAAAATTTGTAAATTTTGATTAGGAGGTGCAACGAACTTATTGCCTTGATCATTAACACCTGCAATGGTCAATTCACCTAAATCAATGAGGTCTTGAACTAAATGTTTAAGATGCTTACAATGTTTAGTTTCATGGCCATTTTGATGATGAAAGTGACAATAAGCATTAGGTTTGAATGTAGGTGGTAATGGCTGATTTGGATCAAGTGGTCAAACAGGTGGCAAAGTGAGCATGCATGTTTGGATTAATTGGTTCATTGTGTGATGGAGGGTATTGGGTAAAGGAGTGAAATGTCTATTCAGATCTCCATAATGATAAGGGACAACTACCCTAACAATGACCACTTGATTTAGAACGGATTGGGTTGGTTGTGGTTGAGGTTGAGGAGGAAAATTAAATTGTAAAAAGCCTCTATTAGGTTTGTGGAAGTTTTGAGTGTTGTTTTGGTTTTGATTGGTTTTTTCAGGTTTGTCAACTTAGTTGGAAGTGGATTTTGAATCATGACTTGAAACTGAATTTTGGTAGTCACATAAGGTTGTACATAAATGCATTAATGGAGGGAATTTCATCATGGTGAGTTTATCCTGAAGGTTGGTCTACAAATTTTTTATAAACATCTTTTATAGATGTGCATCAGGAATTTTGACATCAATTTGAGCATATAAGGATTGGTAACGTGAGATGAAATCCATCACCTTTTCATCCACGTTTTGTCTACATATCATAAGTTTGGCCATTGTCATTTTAGGTGTCATGTGAACTTGAAATTTACTAATGAAAGCATCCACCAATTCATTAAATGAACAGATGGAATGATTGGGCAAGTTGGAAAACCATTTTAAGGCAGTATCTTCCAAGGTTCGTGGAAAAGATTTTGCCAAAAGTTTATCATCAAGGACATAGTCACTACACAAAGTTGTATAAGCATTAATATGGTTGACAGGATCTCCTTTTCCTTCATATTTCCCAAACTGAGGCATTTCTATCCCTTGTGGCATCAGGGTACGTAAGATTTCTAAGGATAAGGGACTAATATGGACATGATAGGTTGATGGAACAAATTGACCTTGATTGATGTTAGAAAGTTGATGTTGCATAGATGAAACGGTAGTGATAAGCTGTGTAAGAAGAGGATCGGGGTATGTGGGTTGAGGTGGAAGGGAAAATGGTGATGGAGTGTAAGTGATGTTGGGGGAAGTGAAAGGAATGCTAAGAGGTGTGAAAGTGGTACAAGGGACTTGCGATTCCTCAAAGGAAGTAGGAATGCTAGTGGAAATCGGGAAAGAAGTAGCCTTATAAATAGTTGTATGGATTTGTGGATTGGTATAAGCTAGGATGGAGGAAATGGTTGAAGGGGGAGGAACTTAAATGCTCCTTTACTTATAGGAATGGTTGCGGATTGGATGTTTGAAGAGGCATGTTTATTGTAAATCTCAACAATTTTCTTCATCACTTGCAAGCCATCATCACTTTCAATCAAACGATGAAGATTCTCAATGGAAAGTATGGTAGTTGTGAAAAAAATTTCAAGTGACAATTCTTGTTGTAAATGTGTAAAGTCCTCATGAATATTAATTACCTTTTCTTATGAGAGGGAATTGGTTTGGTTGTCAACATTCATTGGATGGAAAGGTGAAGGTATGGAAGTGGTATTGTCAGGGCCTAATGAACCATTTTCCATAGTAGGAGTAGGAGCTCATGAGATCCCAAGGTCCACAATGAAAGTGCGATCATGTGATGCCATGAGTCTAGAACTTCGTCTCACTAAAGTACTATCAATGTGGCACTAAACACTCATGCAATTACCACAAAGGAGGGGTGAAGGCCAATGTAAGCTAATCTAAGAGCTTGAAATGCAAATAACAGAAATGTTACTAAATGTAATGAAGATCTAACTACAGAAAATAGAAATGTAGACAAATGGCAAAAAAATGCTAGAAATGTTGTTTAAGTGTAGAGGGACTGATTCGCCCTGGGTGGCAAATGAGTCCCAGTATGAAGATTTGTAATGTTTTTCAAAAAATTTAACATGATTTAAATGCTCTACAGTATGCAATTTTTAGATACAAAATGCAAATTTTGACTTTTTTCAATTGGATGTAACACAAAATAAAATCTAGAAGAAGTTTTGACTAATGCAAAATGAAAAGTTCTAGAATGCAATAAAAAATCAATATCTTAATTGAATGCTAATGCAAATGGAAATTAAGATGTAATATGTGAATGAAATCATAAATTCAAAGTATTCAAAAGTCAGGTTAACCAAAATGAAACATAGATTTTTGGGACCCTATCGACTACTCTTGCACTTCTAGGGTTTTTCACCTAAAAGGAGAGAGATAGGGCCAAAAATACTTATGTATCACTCAAATTGGGATGTTTGTGATGCGATGTGATGAAAAAAGTTAACTAAATGCAATAGATTAATCTAGGTGACTGAAAATGAATGCAAAAGTGTAATTACAACTATGTTTGAAAACACATTGTGATATGTAAACAACTATGTAAATGAAGAAATTATGTAGAACATAAAGTATAGGGATAAATCTGAGTGCACTTGGGTGAAGTGTGAGATTTTTGGAGTGTTCTATATTATATTAAAATTCACTAATTTTTCACAGTGGGACTCATTCGCCTAGGGTGGCAAATCAGTCCACCTACTGGTGAAAAACTGTCGGGAGTTGGTTTTTTTTCTGTCAGGATCTAAAATCTGACAAAACTCAAGTTTCCAGTCCTAAGGTGGAACTCATCTTCCATAGGTGGTGAATTAGTCCTCCCCCAAATTCCTAAAAGACTAGTAGACAACTCTGCAACACCAGATCTAAGAATGTTTACTTGTCGGGTTGTCGAAGTCAAATCTACATAAAATAGACAAATAACTCTCTCCAAACTTGATTTTGACTGAAGTTGACTTGAAGCACCTAGTTCAATTGAAAACCACTCTTCAACACCTAATAACCTATCAAATCTACAAACAAAGGGCTACAAAAAAATAAGTAAAAGGGGAAAAATGATTAGGGGTTAGTGAATAAGGGTTTTCCTTGGTCAAACCACACTTTTGGTAATTAAAGCCTTGAAAAGACAATGTAATGAAAGAGAAAGATAAACTAATAACATGCAAGTGTTATCAACTCACCTAACTCTTGATGATGTAAGTTTGAAGTAATGTCAACGGCTGCTTCAAAGTGCTTGAAAAGATGTTGTAGAATGCTTGAATGCTTAAGTGAATAGGTAGATAAGTGAACTTGATGAATGGGGCATTAAAATGAGGTGAAAATCACTTATTTATACAATTCTTGTTCGTTAGTATTCATTCATACCTCATGATAGGCTGACATCAAGTGATTTTGAATAAAATTCCAAAAGGAAATTTGAAATATTTAGAATTTGTGGCCAAGGGGGACTCATTCGCCACCCATGGTGAATGGGTCCCACCTAGGACCTAAAAAAAATTGTCAAGAAAAATGTTGTGTTTATTGTTGTTTGTCAAGATAATATGCAAAAAAACACTTAATTACAACATATGAGGCCATAAAGTGACCAAATGAAGCATTAGAAGAGTGTAAATAGTGAAGATATGCTTAGAAGAGTGTAAAAGCTTGTTACAAGACTTTACAAAACTTCAAAATAGGACTTGTTGATGTGTGAAAAGGTGGTTTTTAGGTGAATTGCATTAAATAGAGTCTAGAAGAATTTAGAAATGTCTTACAAAATTTCACAATACCTTCACAAGACATCGTTCTTTGAGTTTTAGTACCTAAATAAGCATGTTCAAGCCATGATACAACATAAAATTGAAGCAACATAGTTCCAACACCATGAAACAAGACCTAAAAGGACATGAAAATGACAAGGGACCATTTTTCTATGGCACAAAAACTATGCTTGCAAATGTATCTTCAATGCTACATCACAACACTAGCTCAACAACACACTTGATGCTTAATGATCTTGACTTGATGATGGATCTTTAATTGCTACAACAATTGATGAAGAAATATACCCTGGAATGCTTCGAGAATTTTTTTTAATGCTCTTGTGAAGCCTTCTAAACTCTTGTAATCATAAACTTGCTATTATGAATTCTCTCTTGAAAGTCTTAGCTTATTAGATGAGAAATGAGTAAAATAACCTTTTATTTATACTTGTTTATCCCAAATTTCCCAAAATTACAACACTACAAGTCGACATCAGATCTAGGAAGATAAAATAGCGCCAGGGTTTTGAATTAAATTTGATTTTGGGCCACATGGGACTCATATTCCAGAAGTGGTGTATGAGTCCCATTAGGCTTAACTATGGGACACATTTTCCAAAAATTCTTAGAATGATGCAAAATCAGGATTGGGATCGAAAAACTTAGGTGGGACTCATATGCCCAAGGTGGCATATGAGTCCTAGATCACTGAATCTGGGCCACACAACCTAAAATCACTTGAATTATGATTGGATGTTGGTTTATATCAGGATTATCCTTGGAAAGATGCATTAATTAAGGCTTGTGGATGCAAAATTAGGCTAATTAAGGTAAAAAGAAGCCCACTTTATTAATGAAACCCTAGATTAGTATGAAAGTGTAGTACGAAACTTTACAACACCCTAAATAAGGAATAATTAAGTTCATTTAGTTCATAAAGGCCCAAGAATAAATGTGAAGGTGTAAATAAATACACTTTACAACATTAAATTAAGGAAAAATTAGGTCAATTTAGTTTAAAAGGGCCCTAAATCCAATGTGAATGTGTAAAGGAAATCACAACACTAGATCAAGGTGACATTAGATCCATTTTAATGTTAACCATCCCAAATTGAGTAATAAATTAGGTTTATTTAGTTCACAAGGGGAAAAAAAAAGTTTGAAAATGTAACGGCCAACATTTTTCTACACTACAATAAAATATATGCATATATCCATATGTATATATGTATCTATAGACACATGAAATTAGCATTATGCACTTAGTTCATATCCATCCGCTCATTCATAAATCAAATTCACATTAATCCACTCATTAGGTAAATCAGGTTCATTTAATCTCTAAGGATTATCCACTTAAATTGAATAAATTAACTTTATTTAATTTAGGCCCATCATTCCCTCTTTGATTAAATAAATCAAGACTTTATTTAATTAAAACCCAAAAGTCATATTTCTCCCCCTTGATTTAAATAAATCAAAATATTCAAGTCAAATGGGTCAAAATCAAGTAATCATCACCTAAGCTAATCTAATCCTGATTAATCCAATCTAATGCATGTCACATCCTCTAGCTTTTCCCACTTGCACCAATAAATCAATTTATTGATTTATTAAATCAGCATTTTCCATCAACATGGAATCTTTGAGTAATATTCCCTCATGTTTGAATTCAAAAACAAGTGGACATGTACATCCAACAAAGCATTTATGAGCTCTTACATGGCTCTTACATGTCCCTTGCACAAGTCAAACTCAGCATTTACTCTCAAATTCAAATTTGAAATCTCCCTCTCTTTGGCACATTGACCAAAATGTGCTCATTCCTCATCCTATCACAAGTTGACAAGCGGCCTCTTTTCATTGGCTTGTTTTTTATCCCACATTTCTCTCTCATAAGCATTCTTTCAACTTGAGAATCTTTAAATAGAGGCTTCATCCTTCAACAAATCCTCCACAACTTGATCCACAATCTTTATGCAAAGTCATTCTCTTAAACTGAGAACTGATTTTGCCCACCATCACTCCATGTTCAAGGAATTTCATCATTTAGCTTATCTATCAAGGATTGGGAAAGGGCTATTTTCCACAATAGCACCAATCCACTATGAAATAAAGTTTTGATTATGTTTTTATATGTGTGCATTTAGTTATCTTTGTTCTATTCAGATTGCATATTTTAGCATGGTTAAGTATTTCATAGGAGTACTAATAATTTTGCATTTGGTATGAACTAACCCATTTCAATGAATGTTGAAGTTTAGGGGCTATTTGTAGGTTTATGGTGCTCACAATATCAATACATGCATATGATGGAAAATGGACATGTGCATACGAATTGATCATTATATGTATACATATGTATATATGTACATAGAGGAACATATATATATATATATATATATATATATATATATATATATATATATATATATATATATATATATATATATATATATATATATATATATATATATATATATACATACATACATACATACATACATACATGTGTGTGTGTGTGTACACAATCGATATAATTGTTATTACTATGTGAAAGTAATCTTGTTTGTATTGATTAGTATTTAATATTTTCAAACTAATACATACTCTATGAAATATATATATACATATGTTACCATATCTTACCATATATATAAACATATACATATATATATATATAAACATATAAACTGGACTTAATAAGGCCTTGATTTGGTGTTGTGAGGTGTTTTTAACATCCACACTAGGTCTTGGACCCTTTCAAATGCATTTAACAATGTCTTATAAAGGTGTTGTAAAAGACTTTCACGCTTTTATAGACTTAATAAATCCATTCTCCCTTAATTAAACATGATAAAATATATTTAATTGCATCTTCACATAAATCTAGAAGGCTTGTGAACTAAATTTAACTTTAATCTATTGTTGTAATGTGTTTTACACATTCACATTGGATGTTGTTCCTTCCTAGGCTATGTGGACCTCATTTTAGTGTTGTAAAGTGTATTTAATCACATTTTCACTTTGAATTATATGTCCCAAGCCCTAATTCACCTTCCCATAATCATTAATAGGCCCTTATGACCCCATATTGTGCATCCTAAGGCAATATCTGATGAAATATCCAACTAAGTCATCATATAAACCTTATTTCTTTATTTCCTAGCATCCTAGCTGGAAAATGGGCCCCATTGGGACTAATTCACCACCTGTGGTGAATGAGTCCCTACCAAGTGGGACTGATTCACCCAAGGTGGCGAATGAATCTCATTTGGGCCATTTTTGACTTTTGAGCTGGAAATTTTGGAATTTAAGTTTATTATTCTTTCATGTTGGCCTTAGGGATCTAATTTATAGGTGAAATGTCTATAAAATCAAGTCTCTAAACCCTAATTTACATATCCTAACTCATTCACACATCTTTCATCATTCATTCATCATCTATCTTCTCTATCAAGTCAAGCAAGTTAAGGTTTCATCATTTCAATTCATCAAGATAGCTTCCAAGGAAATTCAAGGGAAAATTATTCATTTTTTGTTGTAGAACATCAAGATCAAACATCATGGAAAGATATTGACTTCAATGTTTCATGCTTCATTACATTCTTTCGTCATTTTGGTTTAATTACCTATAAAGGGGTTTGACTAAGGCCCACCCCCATGCCTTAACATCCAACATTTCTCTTTCTTTTCTTGTGTGTTTGTAGGTTTAGACATCTTGGAGGCTTAGAAATCATTTAATATTTCATTGCAAAGTTGTTCAAGTCATCTCTTCATTAGATAAGTCAAAATACCCACAAAAAGTCACCTTCAGACCTGAATTTGATAGTTTCAGAACTAGACACCTGAAGAAGCACAAAGTGCAGACCAAAGGCTCCTATTTCCACCTTTGAATCTTTAGAAATTCAAAAGTGGACTCATTCACCATGGGTGTCAAATGAGTCCCACCACCATACCTAATTTTGGTTTTCTACATTTTTGGATACCAATTTGTCTAAAACGAGCTCTAAAACAGTTTCACAAATCTAGGACTAATTTTCCTAGAATGGAGAATGAGTCCCACCAGGCCTAAAATTTAGGATCAACAACATTACAAAATTCATTTCTAGTCTTCATCAATATCTCAGGTGCACACTTTCAATTTCATCCATTTCTATTGCAATTTGTGTTCATTTCTAGGTGTTTTTGTATTACACAATGTGTTTTCGAATAAGCTACATTTCAATAGTTTTCACTTAATAATAAATAGCTTTTACTAGTTTTATACATATATATCATTGCATTTAGTCATAATTTCATCATACATACACTAGTTTGAGTGAACCACCTAAATTTTGGGCATGCGATCTATCTCTTTTTCATTAGGTGAAAAACCCTAATTGAGAAAAAGAGTCATAGCATTCCAAACCTCCAAAAATATATGGTTCATTTTGGTGAACCCACTTTTTGAATACTTTTTTGTCTGATATGTAGTCCTTCATCATAGATCTAGCTTTCATTGACCTTGCATTAGGGTTTGGATAGACTAATTTGCATGCTAGGTTTCAAATTTTGCATTCATGACAAGTGCATGTAGGTTGCATTTTTGGCATCTAAAATCATTGAAATTTTGTAAAATTTTCCACTTTCATCTTAAGTCTACATCTTACAACATCAAACACATAAAAAGCAATTCAAAATTTTTGACAATTTTGCAAAAAACCCTTACTAGGACTCATTCAGAATTTTAGGCGAATCAGTCTTTGTCCATATTTTTAACTGACTATTATAGCATAAGAAACCCCATTTATGTGCTTCCTAAGCCTCCTAGTATCATATAGTATAAGTCTTGAGAGTTTTGGGAACATTTTTTTCTGCATCTAGCTCAAAAATATCATTTTAGACTATCATTCTTCAAATCACTCCAATTGCAAACATCCTTACATCTGAAAATGCTTACATTTCTAAAATTTTGTATAACATCGATAAAATTATTGTTCAATTTTTCTTACACAATATTTCTATTCATAAAAGTTTGCATAAGTTTGGTAAAATTGTTTTTCATTCTTGCATATACATTGTTTACATTCTTAAGGTGTTGCATAAATTGGATAAAAGTGTTTTGTATCTTTGCATATATATTGTTCATATTGTTGAAACATTGCATGAAATGGTTACATGTGCTTTGTATTCTTATTCAAACACTTCTAGTACCTTACATATTTAGACATGTTAAGAAACATTTCCTATCCCCTCCCTATGAGAGTGTTTTAGTGAAAGAGACTACAACTTGGGCCATTCCTAACAATCATACTTGTTCTTCTCATAATATCTCTCCTCTTGGTGACAAATATATTTTAGTAGAAGAATCAATTAATGAGAATTTTCTAGAATCCTAGTTGTTTTTCTCCTTTTACCTCTCTTTGTGGACAAAACATTCACAACCAACCTAACATAACCAAAAGTAATCATGACAACACATTTTTCCTTCTCCTAGTATCTCTCCTAGTTGTGAAGAAGATACTTTGTTAGAAAACACAATTGATGATGGTCATGGGTATCTTAGTTTCCCCCCTTCACCTAGCAAAACTCTTCTTGAGCAAGAATGTTCAACCAGTGATCATTCCCCTACTTGTGATGAAGTCATTTTAGAAGAACCAATCCATGAATGTCAAGAACATTTGATTTGTCATTCTCCTAAAAAATCTCCTTCTAGGGAGGATATCATGATACAGGACAAGGCTAACATTGAAAATAACAATATTATGCCCTTACATGGCCATGAAAAGTCCATATTAGACTCTCATTCATTAAGGAATTTTAATATTATTCAACCTCAATCATCCTTTACCCCTGGGTATGTGCAGGATCATGGTATGCCAAAAAGTGGCAATATTTGTAGGGTATGTGGCTGATGACTTTTTTTTCACCCAAAATTAATGAAATGAAAAGGGTTTTTAGAGGAGATTCTCAGCTTTCCAAAAATATAAATTATGATTTAATTTTAATTTAATAATAATTATTATTCATTTTCTAATGAAATTCGACTAAAGTCACGATCAGATGAGGTGAGTTGAAAAACATCTATAACAGGCGACATCATACTTTTGAATCAAAACATCGTCCACATTCTATATGCTTCCGCTTCATAGGATTAAAAATAAAAAATAAATTTCATGAATTTTTTTTTTTTTTTTTTGACCAAGAAGTTAAGGTGGTCGAACCGAGGGCAGTTTTATATTTCTAAAGTTAATAAAAAATTAAGTATTATTTACTTGGAAAAAAAAATTAAAAAAAATATGCATCACATCGGACAGCAAGGTCCTCTACTTATATATAAAATCTTAAAAAAAATATTATCATTTTATTATTATGGTTAGGGTGGTCGAGGCGAGACCCACACTTCTTATTTGCATTTCCACTGAAAATTTAAAGTACTACATTAAAGAAATTTCAAATTTTAATAAATAGATTTTATTTTATTTTTAAAATAAACCTGACATTTTAGAAACTTCATTCAATTTTCTACAAATTCTATTCTTTTATATTTTTTAAATAATATAGATAACTTATTCAAATATTTCGATCAGAGTTACACTTCCAACTTGATTTTTCTAATTTTTTGCCATAAGGACTTTACGTTTACGGCATACCATGATTTTACACATGCCCCACAGAGATCATAATACCATTAGGTCATATATAGCACTCTCCACAATAATTTCTTGACTGCTGCAACCAACCCCAACACCTTTACCTTTTTTTCCTGAGTCCCATTCATCAAGAGCTTATCTTCCCAGGTCTTCCTAGTGGAAAGGAGTACAATCTTGTTGAACGACTAAAGAATACTCCTGCTAAGATATCTTTATGGGACCTTATTCAAGCATCCCCTCACTATCACAACATGATCCAAGCAGCCTTACAACAAGTTCCTATCCCTTCTAATGTGCAACCAACTGACATAGTAGCCATGATCCAAGGAATAAATGCTAACATTGTTTTCCACCAAAGTAAACTCCCCCCTTTGGAAGTGCAAAAACAAAAGAAAACTTTCATGATCATTGCTCAATACAATCATATAGGGATAAAGTGAACCCTTATTGAAAATGGCTCATCCCTTAATGTGTGTAGCATAAACCTTTTGGATAGGCTTCGTGTGGATAACTAAAAAATTCAACCCAAATCTTTATCTATTAAGGGCTTCGACAATGTCGAAAAGACACTGCTTGTTGTGATCACTTTACCTATTATAGTTGGAGAATTCACATTAAACACACCAATCCAGGTTATGCCTCATGATCTTTCATATAACCTTCTTCTAGGCAGGCCATGGATTCATGCAATGAATGGTGTACCTTCCACTATTCATCAAAAAATAAAATACATCTATAACAACAAAATGTGCACACTCGATGTTGATCATGAGACTTATAGTGTCTTACAACTTGAGAAAACCAAAGAGAACCCCTTGAACACATTAACACCGACCACACAAGTGGCACCCATTCAACAAAACTACAAACAAAATATTGAACAAGTCACGAAGCTTTTAGAAAATGATTGGGGTTCCTTGGATTTCGAACATGACTTCCTAGGTGAGTACAAAATCATTCACAAAGATTCAAATAAGGGAAAATAAACAACGATAATGTCAACAAAAATTTCATACGACATTTCAAAAGCATCCGCCTCAACCACTTTAGAAAAATAAGAAAATTGCACAACAAACTTTGAAGCACTTAATCACGAACAACCACTGAATTCAAAAGCAATGAAAAAGATTTATGGACAAGGTTATGAACTTATGAAACAACTTGGATATAGTGTAAAAGGATGTGGTGCTAATGAACAAGGTATCCACAACCCTATCGATTCTATCACACAACAAATAGTTCATGGTATTGGTTATTGTCCTTTGATAGAACTTTCCAAGCCTTCACTCAACATCAACACTCTTACACAAAATTCTCCTAAACCAACCATATCGGTCATACATCCCAAACTCATCGACCCTAGTGATGTTGAAAATCATCCTTTACAAAGCATGAAACAAACAACTACACCTTTTCTTAATGTCAATGTCATCTCGCAACACACTCATGAATTAAATTCGTTAGATTTTACACCCTCATGTATAGGAGAGCCCAAAATCTTACAATCCAAATAGTCTTGCATAAGTATGACATCTTGTACATCTTGGAAGCAAGAAGTTTCCTTTTCACAAACCATAGGACCACCTTCTACCATTAATCACAAGGGTATCTTGTCGAGACTCCTCCAAGATCACTTGATCTCTCTCCCTCCACAAACTTGAAAGAAATGCTATTACACGACTTCATTTTGTGCCTATCATAGAGCTCATGGTCATTCAACTAATGAATGTAAGGCTTTGAGTCATAAAATCCAACATCTTAAGGAGTTTAGTATGCTTCCCTCTATGTGGGCACCTAATTCCTCTAATTGATATTGATTTTCACTTTACCTTGCATCTTGCCAACCATTTTAGCTCTCCTTTGTTCTGCACTAAGTGGGGGCAAGGGGTTATGTAGCCTTGACCTCATATGTCAATTGTCGTTGCCTCCTTTGGCTACTTGTTAACCTTTCATGACTATATTAGAGCAACCTTGGGATGTGGATGACATGCCTTAAGTTGACTCACACATGACATAATGACCCTTTTCATGATGTAGCTTATGAGAAACATATGACTTGGCATAGGGCTTTCTGAGTAAGCTCTCATGACCTCTTCTTCTCCTTTAAAGCAATTGTTCACATTACTAGTGTTCACAACTGCTTTAAAGTGGGGGCATACATCACCACTCAAATTTTATTGTGCAATTTTATTTTTCTTGTGATTCCCTCTCTTGGAAGCATTAGGTATAATGTTCCCCAAGATGAGACCTTGCACTTCTCCTCTCTTGGAAACATTAAGCACGTTGTTCCCTAAGAGAATGCATTACACAAACTAAGCAAAATCCCTTTGAACATTCCTTACACCACTTACAATGTCTATGAGTGTCAAGCATATGAAGTTTTTCTTACTTCATAAAGCTCAAAAGTCATTTTCCTTTGTGGCACCTTATTAAAGTTATCAGGAGGTATAACTTTGGAATGGTTGAACGAGAACCCCACTCTGACGCACAAATTTCCCCATAGCCACCTATGTGTTTGTGAGTACATACCAGCCAAGCGTATGTTTCTCACCTTTTGGGCTTTCTCACCCAATGGACAACCAAGAGTTTCATCACCCCAGAGTGAGTATGCATTTTCTTTTTTGGACATAGAGCCTAGATCTGATCCACAACTAGCTGGACAAATGATCAAAGCTTGATCCACCTTTTCATTTTCATTTTTCTCTTCCTTCTAGTTCTTTCCATTGCATGATCGCGTATCTTGTTTCACTACATGTCTTCCACATTGTATATGTCCTTTTGTGGTTATGTTGATTTGACTTAGGATCTTGGATCCTAGGGGCTTGCACAACCTCCTTTGATCTTTGTTATCCTTTGTCATATGCATTGTTATGATCAGACATCTCTTGAATGTCTACTTTAGTGTGAGTTTGAAGCAAGTTCATCCTCTCACTAAAGTGGGGGCTAAATGTACCATAGAAAAAAAAGGCAACTTGCTTGATTTGGGGAATAACTAATGATAAATTGGATTTAATAAGGCCTTGATTTGGTGTTGTGAGGTGTTTTTCACATCCACACTAGGTCTTGGACCCTTTCAAATACATTTAATGATGTATTTTAAAGGTGTTGTAAAGTGTTGTAAAATATTTTCATGATTTTATAAACTTAATAAACCCATTCTCCCTTAATTCAACATTATAAAATGTATTTAATTGCATATTCAAATCAATCTAGAAGGATTGTGAACTAAATTTAACTTTAATCTAGTGTTGTAATGTGTTTTACACATTCACATTAGATGTTGTGCCTTCCTAGGCTATGTGGACCTCATTTTAGTGTTGTAAAGTGTATTTAATCACACTTTCACTTTGAATTTTGTGTGTCAAGCCATAATTGACCTTCACATCATTATTAATAGGCCCTTATGACCCCATATTGTGCATCCCAAGGAAATATCTGATGAAATACCCAACAAAGTCATCATATAAACCTTATTTCCTTATTTCCTAGCATCCTAGTTGGAAAATGGGCCCCACTGGGACTAATTAACCACCTGTGGTGAATGAGTCCCTGCCAGGTGGGACTAATTCACCCAAGGTAGTGAATGAGTCCCACTACCAAAACCTGATTTTTTTTTCTACAATTTTGGATACCCATTTGTTTGAAATGGGCTTCAAAATAATTTCACAGATCTAGGACTAATTCATCGAGAATGGCGAATGAGTCCCACCAAGCCTAATAATTAGGATAAAAAACATTCTAGAAATCATTTCCAATCTTCATCAATATCATAGGTGCACACTTTTAGTTTCATCCATTTATGTTGCAATTTGCATTCATTTCTGGGTGTTTTTGTATTACACAATGTGTTTTCCAACAAGTTGCATTTCAATAGTTTTCACTTAATAATCAATAGCTTTTACTAGTTTTCTGCGTACATATCATTGCATTTAGTCATAATTTCCTCATACATACACTATTTTGAGTGAACCACCTAGATTTTGGGTGTGGGATCTATGTCTTTTTCATTAGGTGAAAGATCCTAATTAAGCAAAAGAGTTTCATAGAATTGCACACTTCCTAAAATCTATGGTTCAAGATTATACACACACACACACCCATATATAAGTACATATATGTGTGTGTGTGTGTGTGTATGTATATATATATTATATATAATATATGCTTAGAGATTGATTTATATAAACATATATATTGTTTGAAGGTCTACTTAAATAATCAACTTGGAGGTTGATTTATATATTTATCTTGGGATGAATGTATATTACACATAAATATTTTAAAAGACCATATATTTATATATAAACTTAATGAGTAAAGATTGATTAAAATGCCATGGATACAGAGTAGTTAAAGTCCATAAGGAGGATTTTTCTTAGTCGATGTTATATCTTTGACTTAGTAAAACTATAAATATCTCAGATGCCTTATCTTGAAATAAATATCAACAACAAATAAAGAGGGCATAAGTTACAAAAAGTCAATGAATTAGTTAAAGTTGATTATCATACAAAGTGACTCACCATGGACTAAGTTGATTGTGTGTAATTGTTGTAAATTGAGAATGGACCTATTTAAAGGGAAAAATCCTCACCAACTTATAAGGTGAATAGGCTTCCTATTTGGTTCCATATTAAGAAGTTCTCATTGCTATAGAAGTACATTTGGAGAACAATTTAAATGTCACCTTTTGAGCATGTGTTGTTTCAAGAAATAGTCTTCTATTTCTATCAACTTAAGAAGTCAATCTCTGGAATTCCTTGTTGAGTACACTCTTTTTTTGTGCACCACCTTTTAGGTAAGTTGAGTGAGTTGATATGCACATGTATGCTACTACCAATTCTCATTTCTTTTCTGTAGGATGAGAAGTCTCTTTTCTTCTATATAAATAGTTGAGTTGAGCTCTCATTTGGGATGCATTCCATAAGCTTTCTTGTGCAATATATTTGCATTTCTTATATGCATTCTTCTATTATATTTTGTGAGAGATATTTGAGTATTTGTGAGAGTATTTTAGCATATTGAGTGAAGTATATTATCAACTCGTGAGATAGAGGTTTATTGTGGTATTGCTTGAGAGATCAAAGCTAAGCTAGTTATTGTTTTGGAAAGTTTAGTTGCAACTAGTTGGTTGGATAAGTGAATATGAGCATGAGGATAAACTTCCTTTATTTATGTTAGCTTTTGAATTAATGTTTCATGATTTATTTAATTATTCTATTGTGAATACTTACATTTAGGGGAAAATAGTATTGTTTTGAAGAGGAATTAGAAGTTGTATATACTATTTTGAAGTGCTTGTAATTACTCTATAATAGGAGGAATTGTTTTTCATAGGTACTAATATACTAGATATAATAAAAAAAGGGTAGCTTAATGGTTACTCATAGCTAAAATTACTTGATTATGCTAGATAGCTAGTGGGATACTCCTAGGATTATTTTCCATTGAAGGGAGGGAACTTGTACTTTTGCTTAATGAGTAGAGATACCCTAGAGTTTGTATTAAAGGTGATAAGTTAATTTTGTGGTTAGCGCTTACCCATGGGAGGGATTACCTATGCATAGATTATAGTGACCTTAAGGAAAAAAGAGCTTAGGTAGTGTAAGTGAATAGTTGACCATCACTCAAAGTATTGAGTGAGAACACTGGCCAAAGTAGTGTGATTGTCTTTGGCTACACTATCAATTCACCATGTCTGTGTATTGCATGCTAGTTGTAAATTGTAGGGCTACAAGTTCTAGTCATGCAAGGCACAACACTAAGCTCAGTGTGGTTTATTGTACAAGGTTACTCAACCAATCTCTTCATCAAAAGGTAGGGCCATCTATCATTGATAGATATGCAAGGGACCACATAT
>VDFB02047230.1:475094103-475206318 GCA_007258455.2 Sequoia sempervirens
TTTTGGGGACCATATAAGGCATCGAGACCGCAATGTCTCTTCCATGTTGACCCAAAAAAGACTTTCATTTTTCCTTTGTTTTCACTATCTTTGTGTCATTCTTCTAGTTCTATGTGCTTTAAGGAATGATGACAGTTCCGAGCTCTTTCATATAAGAACATTGCAGCAACAAACATACTGACCCCAAACCCATAGATCCCTTATGTGTTTGGTGCATTTTCCTTTCTGGGGGGAAACTCCCTTTCTTTTCTTTTCATTTTCGTTGACATGATGCAACCTCACTTCGAAACATATGACTTGGAATAGGGCTTTCCAAGTTGGCTCACATGTCTTATTTTTTGTTTGCATTTTCTTTTCTTCTCTACTTTAAAGTAATTTCTCACAAAACTATGTGTAGCAATTCCTTTAAAGTGTGGGGCATACATTACCATCAATTCATTTGCATTCTTGGTTCCTAGTGTAGCCTTGTTGTTTGTGTGATATGTTCGTCACTTTGTGGATGACATTGGGTGTGATGTCCTTCATAAGTGTAATCTTTCTTAGCATATTACGTTCCTCTTGGTGGCTTGATGTGATGCACTACATCCCCTAAGTTGTGAATATACTATTCTTTGATTGGTCCTCTCTTAGAGACATTAGACATAATGTTCCCTAAGTAACTAACCTTGCATAAATTGAATAAGACTCCTTTGAACATCTTTTCACATGTATTTTATATTTCACATTTTACTTTACATTTTTGCATTTTGACATTTTACATTCCTTTTTTCCACCTTGCATAAAGCAACTTGCATGACTGTGGTACCTTTCTTTTTTTCATAGCATTTTTCCCTATGGCGCCTTGTTAAAGTTATCAATAGGTGTAAATTTTGGATGGTTGATTGGGAAGCCCACCTAGCGGCATGTCTTTTTCCCATAGCCACCTTTGTGTTTGTGAGTGCATACCAACTAGCATATGTATCTTTCCTTTTTGGGATTTCTCACCCCATGGACAACTAGTTTCGTGGCCCTAGAGTGAGTATATAGTTGCGCCTTCTCACCCAACATAAAACTAGTTTCATGGCCTCATAGTGAGTATATAGTTGGGCCTTCTCACGCCATAGACAACCTAAATTTTTTTGGCCCCAGAGTGAGTACACATTCTCTTTTTCAAACAATTAGCCTAGATCTCTTTTCACAACTTGTTGGATTGATGATCAAACCTTCATCCAATTCTTTTCAACACTTGTGTTCCTTTGTTCTCATGCCTTGTTTTCCTTGGAATCTTCATCTTCAGGGCTTGATTATCCCTCTTCATCGTTGTCATTCCATCTTGCTAACATTAGAGCATTTGAACTCTCCCCTCGATGTTCATGGTTACTTTAGTGTGAGTTTGAAGCAAGTTCATCCTCTAACTAAAGTGGGGCCTAAATGTGTCATAGAAAAATGGTCCCTTATCATTTTCATGGCCTTTTAGGTATTGTTTCATGGTTTTTGAACTATGTTACTTTGACTTTATGTTGTATCATGGCTTGAACATGCTTATTTAGGTACTAAAACTCAAAGAATGATGTCTTGTGAAGGTTTTGTGAAGTGTTGCAAGAAATTTCTACATTCTTCTAGACTCTATTTAATGCAATTCACCTAGAAACCACCTTTTCACACATCAACAAGTCCTATTTTCAAGTATTGTAAAGTCTTGTAGCAAGCTTTCATGCTCTCCTAGGCATATCTTCACTATTTACACCCTTCTCATGCTTCATTTGGTCTCTTTATGCCCTCATAAGTTGTAACTAACTGTATTTTTGCATATTATCTTGATAAACAACATTAAACACAACATTTTTCTTGACACTTATTTTTAGGTTCTACGTGGGACCCATTCGCCATGGGTGGCAAATGAGTCCCCCTTGGCCCCAAATTCAAAATATTTCAAATTTCCTTTTAGGATTTTATTCAAAATCACTTGATGTCATCCTATGATGAGGTATGAATGAATACTAATGCACAAGAATTGTATAAATAAGTAATTTTCACCTCATTTTAACCACCAATTCATCAAGTTCACTTATCTACCTATTCACTTAAGCATTGAAGCATTCTACATCTTTTCAAGCTCTTTTCAAACACTTTGAAGCAGCCATTGACATTACTTCAAACTTGCATCATCAAGAGTTAGGTGAGTTGATAGCACTTGCATGTTATTAGTTTATATTTCTCTTTCATTACATTGTCCTTTCAAGGGTTTAATTACCAAAAGTGTGTTATGACCAAGGTAAACCCCTATTCACTAACCCCTAATCATTTTTCCCCTTTTTCTTGTTTGTTTGTAGCCCTTTGTTTGTAGATTTGACAGGTTATTAGGTGTTGAAGAGTGGTTTTCAAGTCAACTAGGTGCTTCAAGTCAACTTGAGTCAAAATCAAGCTTGGAGAGAGTTATTTGTTCGTTTTATGTAGATTTGACTTCAACATCCCGACAAGCAAACATTCTCAGATCTGGTGTTGCAGAGTTGTCTCCTAGTTTTTAAGGAATTTGGGGGAGGACTGATTCGACACATGTGGCAAATGAGTCCCACCTTAGGACTAGAAACTTTATTTTTGTCAAATTTCAAATCCCGATAGACAGAAACCAACTCCCGGTAATTTTTCACCAGTAGGTGGACTGATTTGCCACCTTGGGCAAATGATTCCCACTATGAAAAATCAGTGTTTTTCACCAGCATCTAGAACACTCCAAAAATCTCACATTTCACCTAGGTGCACTCAAATTCATCCCTATATTTTATGTTCTGCATAATTTCTTCATTTACATAGTTTTCTGCATATCACAATGTGTTTTCAAACATAATTGTAATTACACTTTTGCATTCATTTTCAGTCACCTATATTAATCTATTGAATTTATTTAACTTCATTTACATCACATCACATCACAAATATCGTATTTGAGTGATACATAAGCATTTTTGGCCCTATCTCTCTCCTTTTAGGTGAGAACCCTAGAAGTGCAAGAGTAGTCAATAGGATCCCAAAAATCTATGTTTCAATTTCATATCCATATTCAAGGTCAAGATCTACATCCTTCATGGCCACTTCATGTTATATTGTAAATTTACAAGACATCATTCAAGGTATTATTGTTCATGTTTCATGCTTCATGTCTCGTGTTTTGTGTTCTTATTTCATTATCTCATCATTTGTTTTAATTATCTAAATGGTTTTTTCCCTAGGAAAACCCATATTTGCTAACAATCAACAAGTTTCTTTCTCTATGCATATGTGATTGTAGTTCTAGGTATCTTGGAGCTTGAAGATCTTTTGAAGACTAGGTTACAAAGTTGGAGAAAGTCATCAAGTTGTCACAAGGTTGATATCTTCACAAAAAGTCACCTATAGGTTGCAAATCAATTTTTTGGATCTAAAAACAAAGTGTGAAAGGAAGAGATGAGATAGGGGAGTAGAATTAGTCCTTAACCCTCTGAAATATTTTAGTGGGATTGATACACAACTTGTGGCATATGAGTCCTAGTATAGGGTTTTTTCTAAATTTTAGTTGTTTAGATCATATGTTAGATTCTAGTTTTGGCACAAAAACCCTAGTCTGGGACTAAATCACCTAGACTAGTGTATGATTCCCAATGGGCATAAAACATGTTTTTAGGTTTTTGGAGGTTGTTTTGACCTCATCACTCTTCTAGGTGCACCTTTGTTCATTCTCAATCCTTTATTCTACATTTCAATTTCATTATGTAGGTCATCTAGTTAGGTTGTGCATGGTACTTTGCATTTTGCATTCATTTCTTGTCTTTCCAAGTCCTAGCTTGGTGGTGAATCATCTAATTTTCTTTGGCCATACCCTAGGACACCCTATTACAAGGTATATTTTCCCTACTTCATCCTTGTATTGAGGTCTCTAGGGGTCCCTTTGAATGTTATGTTAGTGAAATAGGAGGGTCTCGTCCCCCTTATGTGTTTCATCTTCTAAAAAAGGTGGAACCATAGTTCCAACTCTATATCTATATGTATATATACACATTCGATTACACACCATAATCATACACAATTATTATTGCATTGATACACACCTACATGTGATATATCTATACATATGCATATACATGTTCAACAGTCCAACTAATAGTTCCATGTGCGTAAGCAACCAATCCATAAGTGTGCATAGGTATGTCTACCTATGTACCCTCATGTATGTGTTCATGCATATGGGGGTATGTGCAGGATCATGATAGGCCAAAAAGTGGCAATATGATGGGTATGTGGCTGACGACCTTTTGTTACCCAAAATTGATGAAATGAAAAGGGTTTTTAAAGGAGATTCTCATATTTCCACCAACATAAATTATTCTTTACTTTGAATTTAATAAGTAATTATCATTCATTTTCTATTCAAATTATGACTAAACTCCTAATTGATAGAATGATTGAAAAACATGTATAGCTTTCAAACGGTATCACATTTTTTGAATCCATAACATGTATCACATTCTATGCTTCGCATACTATAGGATTAAAAAAAGAAAAAAATTAATGTCATAAAGTTTTGACCAAGTTAGTGGTCGACATTACGAGTTTTTAGATTTTTAAAAGTTGTAATAAAATTCATAATTAATTATTTACTTGAAAAACAAAAAAATATATGCATCCGATCAGACATGAGTCCTTATTTATATCTAAAATATTAGAAAAAATAATATCATTTCATTATGGTTGGGGTGATAGATAGACCTACTTTTATTTTTCCCCAAATTTGTACCGCATTGAATTTCAATTTTCACCAAATAGAATTTTTTTTTTTAAAACCTAGTAGTTTAAAACTACATTCAATTTTCTATAGATTCTATTCTTACATATTTTTTAAATAATATACATAACTTATTCAAATTTTTACATAAAGTTGCCTAACTCTGATTTTTCTAATTTTTTTGCCACTTAAGGGCTTGTTTTTTCCATGATGATCCTGTACATACCTATGGTCTATCATCAACATGCATATGTGTACATATAAATATTCCATTTATGTTATATTCTACAATACAAGCATAGAAATATAGGAATAAATTACAAGATCAAATAGATAAAAATCACCCAATAGTGCAGTCAATAGTAAACAAGTCCCTTACTAATGAAAATACATCAAACTAAGGATGACTTACCAATTCCCAACATAAATAACTTGACGCAACCATAGCACTATGAGTGTGTTTCTATGTAAGCTCAGATAGGCTACATTACTAGTTACCCATCCAAAGACCTTCTCTTGGGTGATACTTCCCCTCCACCTAGAGGAATGAAAAAATACCTACATCCACTAGCACATGCCAATGACAATCGGCTATTCACAAAATATGCATTATGTAACATAATACATCGCCATAGTTAGAATATTAATTCAATATCCATTAGTTTCATATATATACATTTCATCACATAACATTAAATGACACAACATTCATTCATAATGCATTAATAACAAAGTGCAAGCATAATTTATTCACCATCAAAATACAAATTACATTCATATTTACCCTACATAGTAATAGTGGTGTAGGTGCACCTAGCTTCATAATGTTTACAAATAAGGGTCAAATGTGAGTATTTGATGATTTTGAGTCATTTTTGATGGAATAAGGTCTATTTAGACCATTTCTAATGCTTTTAATCATATGGGGACAATTTTACATAAATTTGTCATGTTTTGTCAAATGTTGCAAAAGTTGTATTGCAACTTTGCATTTTTGTTTTTAATTAGAAGTTGAATAGTAAAATCATTTTAAAAGTAGTTTGAATCATTCCTTTTTAGTTGTAAAATTTTAAATATGCCTTGGTATGTTTGAGGTATTCTTCTAGAGACATTTATGGTGATCAATATTACAAAGAATAACCTTATTTTCTATGTGTTTTCATTGAATTTTGTTGCTACAACAAGCTATATGGCCCCATACTATCTACAAATGATATAATATTCCTTGGAATTCTTGGAGGGATGAAGTAGCTATCTTTTGGTTTTGGTTGCATTGGTTTTCATTGATATTTGATTAAGTTAGAAGCTAATTCCTGAGATTAGCTAGAAAACCCTAGCTCTGAGGGTTTGAGAACAAAAATATGATGTATGTCACCATTCTACTGGTGGAAAATTATGAAAATTCATGGAATGGGAGTAGTTAAGGGTATGTGAAGGATCATCATGGAAAAAATAGGCCCTTAAGTTGCAAAAATTTTAGAAAAATCAGAGTTAAGCAACTTGATGTAAAAATTTGAATAAGTTATCTATCTTATTTCAAAAATATTTAAGAATAGAATCTGTAGCAAATTGAATGTAGTTTCTAAACTAATAGGTTTATTTAAAAAACAAAAGTCTATTTGGTGAAAATTTGAAATTCCAATGCATTGGTACTTAAATTCTGTGTGGAAAAATAAGAAGTAGGTGTCTATCCGACCACCCTAACCACAATAAAAATGATAATATTTTTTTATAATATTTTAGATATAAGTAGAGGACTCATGTCCGTGATGTGTGATGCATATTTTTGTAATTTTTCCAATTAAATAATTAATTATGAATTTTTTATTACAACTTTTAAAAAATATAAAAACTCGTATGTCTCACCACCTTAACTTGGTCAAAACTTCATGAAATTAATTTTTTCTTTTTTAATCTTGTAGTATGTGAAGCATAGAATGTGACGCATGTTTTGGATTCAAAAAATGTGATACTGTTTGAAATCTATAAACTTTTTTCAATCAGCCTATCAATTAGGACTTAAGTCCTAATTCAAATAGAAAATGAATAATAAGTGTTTATTAAATTCAAAGTAAAGCATAATTTATATTGGTGGAAATCTAAGAATCTCCTTTAAAAACCCCTTTCGTTTCATGAATTTTGGGTAAAAAAATGGTCGTCAGCCACATACCCTACACATACCCATCATATTGCCACTTTTTGGCCCATCATGATCCTGCACATAACCATAACTTATTTTTTAATGTTTTTAGGGTTTGTAAATATGGGGAATGGAGGTAGGGCAGATTTTAGTCAAGCACTAACCTAATATCTCTATGTATTACGTTTAGGAGAATAGGTTAGATCTAGGGTTTTACAAAAGGGTGATTGGATAATTTTTTTAGTGGATGAAATTGGTATTATAAAGGTGTGACATATAGGTTCACTTCTATAGAAAAATAAGGTAGCTCTATCCTAGCCTCGAACAAACATTGTTCCACCATTTCTCTTGTCCAGTTTACATACTCTACATCCCAAGACATTACTATTTATCCAAACATTATAGATAATTGCTTAGCTACTCTAGGTCAAATGAAATTCTCAGTTGCACCAATGTCTATAAGTATAGAAATGGATAAGCCAAACAAAATACCTGGATTTTCAATTGGAGTCACTTGGTACTCCACCTGGCGAACCATCCATAGTTGCATTTATCTTTTGTTGGAACATTGCTTGCTCGGTAGGTAGTGGATTACTAGAAGACCTATTAGGACATTCTCTAGCAAATTAGTCTCCTCCACATGTATAATATCCAGTATACGATCCTCTATTCCTTGCAGGTTCTCCATATTTACTAGCGTTTCCACTAGCATTGTTGGCATTCCCACCATTGGAACCATTCCTCTTCCATTCCCTTTTTGAAACTTTTCAACTATTATGGTATCCCTTTTACCCTTGCTTAGGTATATTTTTCACAAACTCCACCTTATTTGGAGTTGGCTTGTGAAACGAAGGATTCTGGGACCTACTTTCTTTCTATCACTTATAGGGTTTTTCACCTAGAAGGAGAAAGATGGGTCAAAAAATGCACAATGCTTCACTCAAGATTAGCATGAGGATGGATGGAATATTGATGTGAAGTGTGTGTGGAGGTGTATGAATTCTTAAAAATGCAAATAAAAGAATTTAAATTAATCTAATGCAAGATGCTAGAAAACACAATGTTGATTACAAACATGAACTAGAACTTAAACAAATGAAATCATAAATTGATGGAACTAAATAGAGTGCACCTAGAGGAAAATTATTGTTGTTGGAAGGTTCTAGAATTTTTTAGAATTCAACGTTAATGGCCACTGAGACTATTTTCCATTCATGGTGAATCAATCCTCCTTCTAATGAAAAGGCCAAGAAACAGGTTTTTGATTATCGAGAGCTAAATTTTGAAAAAACCACTTTTCAAGCCTTCAGATTAGACTCATTCATCATGGATGGTGACTTAGTCCACCTACAAAAATTTGAAAATTTGAGAGTTGATTTTGTGGAGATAGATCTACACTTTTGCTTCCTACAAATGTCTGCTTCTGAAATTTTCATATTCAAGTATGGAAGTGACTTTTTGTTGATATTTTGACTTGAATAATGAAAAGACGACTTTAGAAACCTTACAACTTGTTCTTCAATGATTTCCAAGCTTCCAAAGGACCTAAATCTATAAACATAGAAGATGAGAATAAGAAATGTTGATTGTTAAGTCATGGGGGTTTTCCTTCATCAAAACTTGTTTAGGTAATTAAACCAAAATGATGAAAGAATGGAATGAAACATGCAATAATGGAACAGATTACCTTTCCATGATGATTGATCTTGAACGTCTACAACATAAAATGTAGAATTTTCCCTTGAATTTCTTAGGAAGCTAAATTGATGACTTACAATGTGAAAGCCCTAACTTGCTTAACATGAGATGGATGATAGATGATTGAGAAATAAGGAGATTATGAAAGATAAGAGATTAGAAGATCTAAAAATGAGGTAAGAATCACATATTTATACACACTTGTTCCTTAGTTACCTGTTCATACCTCATCATAGGCTAACATCAAGTGATTTTGAATAAAATCCCAAAAGGAAATTTCAAATATTTAAAATTTGGGGCCAAGGGGGACTCATTCACCACCAATGGAGAAGGGGTCCCACCTAGGACTTGAAAATGTGCGGCAAGACATATGTTGTATTTAATATTGTTTATTGGGATAATACTCAAAAATACACTTAATTAAGCATATGAGAGCATAAAGGTGTCAAAAAAAGCATGAAAAAGGGATAAATAGTGAAGATGTGCCTAGAAAAGTGTGAAACCTTGTTACAACACTTTACAACACTTCAAAATAGGGATTTTTGATGAATAAAAAGGTTATTTTTAGGGGAATTGTAATTGATAGAGTCTATAAGAGTGTAGAAATGTCTTACAACACTTCACAAAAACTTCACAAAACATCATTAGAATCATTTTATTTAGATTGCAAGGGTCCAAAACCTAGTGTGAATGCATAAAATGCCTCACAACACTAGATTAAGGGCTCATTAAGTCCAATAAATCTCATGTCAAGTAAAGGCTACCTTTTTCTATGACACATTTAGCTCCCGCTCTAGTGAGAGGATGAACTTCCTTCAAACTTGTTAGCTCTCAAAAACGCAGGAAAAATACCTCAAGAGGTTGCCAATCTCTTGATACATTCTAGGGTAATAGACAAGGCCAAATTATTTAGACCTTCTACTCTTCAAGTGCTGCCAGACCTAGGAGGGTGTACCTATAACAATGAAGCAGACTTTACCAATGTTTAATTCCTAAAGCAATTTCCTGCACACTGGCAAATAGCAATGGATAAATGAGTTTTAATTTGATATAAATTGTATAAGCAATATCAAGGATAAAATCTAATGTGTTCATATGAAAAAATGAATGAAACTAAATAATAGAATTGTAGAGACTAGTTCCTTATTGGGTATACGGAGTTCAAATGATAATCTAAAATGAATAACCTTTTTCTGGCAAGTACTCAAATTGTTTGGCATACAATTTTAAGTTTATAACTGGTATAAACATGCAAGGATGTAACTACTAAGTTCTTCTTAATAATCCAAATGAGATTCCCTAATTACTATGATTGACTAAAAGGATTTAATCTCTCCTTGAAAGAACCAATTAATCCAACCATATAGATACAACAAGTGTGCATTGATAAACTAAAAAAATATCCTTCATATATCAATTTAAACAATTAAAAAACATCAACCTTGGAGACAACTTCAAAAATACTTTTAATTAACACGACAAACAACATCAACCAAAAAAATTCCACCAAATCAAATGAATTCAATTGAAATCTCCATTGTTTTAGACATGCATCATAGTCTCAAAATTATAAACATTCTAATCTACTATATTTTTTGTCTCCCTTCCTCCCTCTTTTTCTTGCTGTCAAAAATTGGTATTTATCTATTGGCCACATGAAAGGTCCCATCCATTCATATTCAAATCTTGGTGATCTATTGTATTTGAGCCTTTTCAAACATTCATCGGACACCCATGAAGACATCATGTAGTTCCACCAACTCCTTGAGTCTCTCCGACTGCTAATAGATTGTATATCGCTTTGATGTCCCATAGTCTCATCGATGTTCTAAGTCTCACTGATAGCTAATAGATCATATGTCACTATGGTGTTAGGTAGTCCTACTGATGTTTTGAGTCTCCCTAATAGTCTATTCCTTCAATTTTGAGTATTGTTGTGACTTTAGGGGTCAGAAAAATTTCCCCTGACCACTCAAGTCTTACAGAGATGTTTCCTTCAGTTTGCTTTCTGATCACCAAGACAAAATTTTTCTCTTATCGATAAAGCTATATTCGGTATGACTTCCATATCTCTCTCTAATGATGCCAGTCTCGCCGATGAATCTTGTCATCAGAAAGACAATGAATATCACCAAGTCCTATTACCGATATAATCCTATCATAGCAAAATTGAGAGTCGATAGGACTTCCATGAACTCACCCTAATACATCGTACTATCAACATGATCGAGGAAACTTGTTGAGAATATTATAGATTCCTTTCTGGTGCTTCAGAATTGCACCACGATCGGTAAGACACAAATAAGCTCATTATGACTTACACCGTTGACTATTGTTTTGCCGATAGGACCCCTATGTCACTGAGATAGTGAACTGCATCATGCTGATATGAATCCTCAAATGCAATCAAATCGATATAACATCCCTGATGTCTTGTTGATAGACTGTAAAAAGACATATATTAGTATAAAATGCTTTATGGATTGGTGAGACCTGCATCATGTTACGCCGATATGGTTTACACATTGAAATACTCAAGGACAAGTGAATTTTATGGGACCAAATGATAAAATATGGGAAAAAATTTTATGCAAAGAAGATTCATGTGGTTATGGTATGGGCATTTTTTGGGAACTAACGGGTATGTGCAGCAATGAAATTTTGAAAATTTTACAGTTCTAATAGTGGCTCCGTCTGGGGATGAATGATTGTGAGATCATTGCAAGGATCCAAATTTATGGGTGAGTAGACCAAACTTTTAAGGTGATGGACCAATGAGCAAGATGGAATGAATGGAAATGGAGATGAATATGACCCTATACTATTGTACATGGAAAGATTTATTTAATGAAGGAATGTCAGGATTGTCCATGTACTGGCAATTCCTGTTCCTTTTTATTTCCTAAACTACTGTGCATAGAATAGAAATTTTTGAGAGGACTGTCAAGAGTTGTCCATGCACTGGCAACCCTTAATCCTCTATATTGCTCAAAATAAAAAATGCTTCAAGAATTTCCCATGTACTGCAAAAATATTTAAACTCGTCAGATCTGAAACACATCCCATTATATGTAATCAATCTTAATGGTGTACCAAATATGGGAATAATGTTATCTATTAAAACATCGATCACAACTTTACTTGTTGCTTTCTTGGTTAGGACTACCTCCACCCATTTGGTGAAGTAATTAGTAGCTACCAGGAACCACTTATGTCCTCCACTTGATTTCTCTTGTATCTCCCCAATAAAATCAATTCCCCACTGATGAAAAGGGGCATCAACCTACAAAGGTCTGAGTGGTAAAGCTCTCTGATACTACATTTTCCCTGAGAACTTTTTACATCCTTCACATCTTCTTACATATGAAAAAGAATCATTAAAGAATTTTTCCCAATAATAACCTTCCTTGAGAATCTTGTGTGCAATCGTATTTGTAAAATAATAGCCTCCATAGACCCCTTCATGCATTTCTCTTATAACATGTTTCGCCTATGACTCATCTAGACATAGCAACAACATCCTATCCCTATTTTTCCAAAACAAATCACCATGCATAAAAACATATATGGATGCTTGCAGCTTCAAGTTCTTCTTTGATTATCACTTAATCCTTCAGGACACTTCATGTATCTAAGGTAATACATGATGTTTGTATACCAAGGATTATGCTCAATACTTGCAATTACATTTCCTTCATCTTCTACATTACAAATTTGATTTGCTTTAACATTTGTTTCTGCCATTAACTTGGCCAAACCTTGACCTCTTACTAATTTGGTGATTTGTATTTCCATATCGAATTCTTGAATTTTATTAATCAACCTACATCTCTTTCAAGTTACGTCCAACTATGTCAAGATATCCTTAATAGCTGCATGAGGGACATAAGCAATCACCTTAGCTCCAACAAGATACGGTCTAAAAGCCTTTGTGGCTTTCACCAATGCAAATGCTTGTTTCTCCATTATATCATATTTCAATTCTGGCCCCTGCAATGACTTGCTAAAAAAAGACACAAGCTGCTCATGACCTTCCTCATTCTTCTGTAACATGACAGCAGCTATAGTGTGCATTGAAGCAAATGAAAATATTTGAAAGGGTTTTGCAAAATTTGGAGACTTAAGGATAGGGGATTCCTTGGTGGATTTTTTGATTGATATAAAGCTTCTAATGTTTTTGTAGTCTAGTCTACCTTTTGTCCCTTACTTAGCATCTTTGATATAGGCTTAACAATTTCAACAAAATTAGACACAAATCTCCTAATAAAATTGATCTGTCCAAAAAATGAATGGATGGCCTTGACAATTTTAGGAATAGGAACTTTATCTATGGCCTCAACCCTCTCAGGATCTATTCTAATTCCCTCCTTTGACACAATATGTCCTAAGAGTTTACCTTTTGTGACTACAAAATGACATTTTTTAGGGTTCAGACTAATACCATACTCTAAATCTTTAATAAATACCTTTTCGAGATGTTCTACATGATCTTCAATCCTTTTTGAATAAGCAGTAAGGTCATCTTGATATACCACTATGATAGCATTAATCAAGTCTGCAAATGCTACATCCGTAGCTCTTTGAAAGGTTGCACCTTCATTTGTTAAACCAAATGGAATTCTCACATAAACATGCATTCCCCATGGAGTTGTAAAATTTGTCTTGTACTACTTAGATTCCTTAACTTTGACCTGGTTGTAACCAGAGAACCCATCCATTATATATAGCATCTCACACCTTCTTAGTTTATGTAATATAGCCTCCCTATCAGGTAGAGGATAATTATCCTTGAGAGATGCCATATTTAGATTTCTGAAGTCCACACATAATCTGATATCCATGTTCTTCTTCCTCACAGGAACTAGGTTCGAAACCCATGTTGAATGCCTGATTGGTTTGATAATACCCCCATCTCTAAGCTTTGTCAATTCTTGCTGCATTTTTGGTTCCAATGTTGGGTTGATAGGTCTTTGCCTCTGCCTAAATGGCTTTGCATCTAGCCTCAATGGGATTTCATGTTGAAACAAATCTTCCCTATATGCTTTGAGATCCTCATAAGGCCATGAAAACACATGTTTATATTTTATCAATAGTGCAATCAACATTCTTTGAATTCTCAAGCTTATTTTCTTTCCAATGTATACCTTTTTTGGTGCTAGTTCAGTCCCTAAATTGACCTCTTCAATATCCTCTCTCTTGACTGGTATCTATTTCATAAGGGACCGATCATTTCCATCATATACCCTTTCCAATGCTACTAACCCTTTGGGAAGCTTATTAGTTTTAAGCTGTAAGACCTCTTTCCCAAATACTATTTTCTTTCCATCTACTTCTTCAACAAAGGAATTGAAATCAACTTCTTGAGCTTCATATTGATCTATACAGTGAAGAAATTTCAAGAGGTCAATATCATCATTAAAAACGTGCCAGTTGTATATATTATCAGGCACAACAGGTCTTGTTTTGAACTCAATTTGAGACACTCCATCTAGTGTGATATCATCTCTTCTCAATGCTACATTGGCTAAAAAGTCTACCATTATGTTTTTTGACCTCTCAATCCATTCAATGGAGAAAGAATCAAACAAATCAATTGTGTCCCATACATCATTCCTTTATTGCTTCAGCCTCTTGTGTTTTGTTGCATATTTTGATTTAACTTGAGAAACAACTAGCTCAGAATCCCCTAGAATAGTTAGCAGCTTAATCTTATGTTTTATAGCCATATTCAAACCTATTAACAAAGCTTCATATTCTGCTATATTGTTCATACATTTAAATGACAAAAAAAATGAATATTTAAAAGTAACTCCATCAAGGGAAACAAGCACTATTCTTGCTCTATTACCTTCTTGGCTACATGCTCCATCAAAATACATTTTCCATACACCATCATAGTTTTGGAAAACATGTTTATCAATTGGATCACCATTGACTAACTCTAGCTGGGATGGTTCTATCTTAAAACTTCCAAGATCCATATCACAAAAGCAATTGACTTGATCTTGAGGTACACAATCTAGAATTGGGTTCATCCTTGGTTCCCTGTACAACTTAACTTCCTAGCCATTCACTGGAATTATTGCATAAGAAAAATCAAATTGGACATTTCCCCAACCGCTACCGTCCACTATCTTGATAGAAGCATCCCAAACTGAGGAGGGGTATCAATTGTTGTTATATCTATATTATAGGCCACCAGAGGATAATCGGCTAGTTTGAATTCAACATCTTTCATAACACCTACTACAAGAACAAGCCTGCTATCCATTGCATAGCACTTTCCTTCATTAGTATCTACCCACATACCAAGTTGTTTCATAACTCCAACTGGCATGATATTGATTGCAGCACCAGAGTCTATCATACAATTCCTCAACAGTTTTTTATTTACAAGCAACATGGTGAGAAAAGGTTCAGGGTATGTGTAGGATCATCATGGAAAAAACAAGCCCTTAAGTGGCAAAAAAATAAAAAAAAATAGAGTTAGGCAGCTTGACGTAAAAATTTGAATAAGTTATCTTTATTATTTCAAAAATATGTAAGAATAGAATTTGTAGAAAATTGAATGTTGTTTCTAAACTAATAGGTTTGTTTAAAAAGAAAATAAATTTATTTGGTGAAAATTTGAAATTTTAATGCAATAGTACTTAAATTTTAGGGAAAAAATAAGTAGGTTTTTGTTTGACCACCCTAACCACAATAAAATGATAATATTTTTTTATAAGATTTTAGATATAAGTAGAGGACTCATGTCCCAATGTGATGCATATTTTTTTGTAATTTTTTTCCAAGTAAATAATTAATTATAAAAATTTTATTACAACTTTTAGAAAATATTAAAAACTTGTATGTTTGACCACCTTAACATGGTAAAAACTTCATGAAATTCAATTTCTCTCTTTTTAATCCTATAGTATGTGAAGCATAGAATGTGACGCATGTTTTGGATTCAAAAAATGTGATACCATTTGAAAGCTATAGATGTTTTCCAATTAGCCTATCAATCAACACTTTACTCATAATTTGAATAGAAAACGAATAATAATTACTTATTAAATTCAATGTAAAGCATAATTTATATTGGTGGTCTGAGAATCTCCTTTAAAAACCCTTTTTGTTTCATCAATTTTGGGTAAAAAAAAAGTTGTCAGCCACATACCCATCATATTTCCACTTTTTGGCCCATCATGATCCTATAAATACCCTTCAACTTGTGGGGAATTTACCAATACATCATTTAGACACACTTCTGGGACAATCAGCTTCTCTTGCTTATTAACCATTTCAGTGGCCATCTAATTTTTAGAACTTATACTTTTCTTATTTCCACTTGATATCAATTGAATTGCACTATCCCTATACTCCTTAATTCTCATCATTTCGAGCAATGGGACATACATTTTTACCTATGATAAAGCCTGAGAGAAGTCAAAAGAAGAACCTTCTGTCTTAATCACTTTCTTTTTTCCAATGTTCCTCCTTTGCTTTCCTCCTTTTCCCTTTTATTCAATTGATTAGTTTTTTGCTTCTCTTTTTGTAACTCTTTATCCTCTTCCTTTTGAACAAGATTTTGTTCATTCTTATCATGTTTCTTATTTTTTGTTCTCTTCAAAACTCTTGGTGTTACTTCTCCATCTTTCATAAATATTCCCCTTGGAGTACCTTCTTTTTCATTCACTTTCCTATTTCTTAACCAATACTTGCTCTTTGCTTGTTCAACTACAATAATAGTTAACCTCTTTATTTCCTCTTCAGTGGGTCTCCTTATATCGCATTGAGTAGGCACCTCAACAGAGTATTGTTCTTCATAACTTTCTTCATAATAAAAAAAACCTGTTGTTCAGCCATGTGGACATGGCATCTTTGATTTGAAACATTGTACTCACAGCCTTCATCTTCTGAAGATGAATACTCCTCCTCAGTAGGGTGGAAGGTATTTGAGTTCATGTACACTATGTGATCCTCTCCACTATCACCCACTAACATTCCTTCTTTCTGCATTTCTTGGGCTACAACACAGTGATCTGGGGAATGTGGCCCATCACAACCTTCACACTAGAGATTATTATTGACCATATACGCCCCCTTCTTCCTTAATGGATTGGGTGTTTCTTTGTTCCTGGGTCTATCCATTACATGTTTTCCATCCTTCCAATTTGTATTGTAAGGCATGTCATGTAACCTAGGCCTCTCACTTCTATATGTGTTCTCCTATTTGTACTGGTAATTATTGACTTGCTGAGGAACTCTAGGATTGTCTCTCTTATTGATCATCCTAGTAGCTTTCCTATTGTTTTCACTGGTTAGTGCTATCTTTTGGGCTTTAGAAAAATCTCTTGGAAACCTGTTTCTTAGTTCATACCCTATTTTGTATCAAATGCATTCAAGTAAATACTCAATGCTATAGAGTCTAAAATTTTTGACCCAGGTGGTATCTTATTATACAGTTTGCTGAATCTTCAATTAAAATCATAAATTGACTCATTTTGATTTTTTTGAATCCGTATTAATTCATGTAAATTAGCATTTGGTGCACACAGATTTCCATACTGTTCAAGAAATCAATCCTGAAATTCTTGGATAGAATCAATAGAAGCTATTGGCAGGCTATTAAATCAATCCCTAGCTTCTTCAGTGAGTGACATCATAAACAACCTCATATGTAAATCTTCAAATGCTATATCCAAGTCCTAAATAAAAGCATTAAAATTCCTCAAATTATCTTTAGCAATAATTGCATTACTCCCTGTAAACTTAGGAACAAGACTTCTCCAACTGCTATCCATAGAATAAGGGTATAATTAAAACCCTATCAAATCAAATTGTCTGATCATTATTGTGTATTGCTGAGGGGGAGGGTTATGCATGTGTTGATACTAGTACATTGGATTGTTGTATTATGTATGAAGATATGGCACATATTTTTGACCATGAGGTGGTTGCGCATTTGTATGTTGTGATGCAGTATACAGTAGATAGTTTGGCTATTTGTATTGATTTCCCATTTGATTCTAAGGAACCTCTGGCTGATATGAAGGCCCTGCATAATTGTTTCCTTTCTTATGAGGCAGTATATACTTTGGAAAACCAACTATCTGAAATTTAATTTGATCTTCTTGCAATTTCAAATCTTGGAGTTCCTTCATCTTTTGGAGCCTCTGTTGTTCTAGTTCTGCGTTTGGTCTTTCTATTTCTTGTCTCTAGAACTCCAACTATAAATATATTTCTTTCTGAGTCAAGAACTCAAAATTCTCTTGAGGGATTACGTTATTAATGGGCTCATTTTGATTACCCTCCATCTTTTGATCATATTCCTGTTGACAAGAGACTCTTTCAGCCTCAAATTTAGCCTTAAATTCCACCTGTTTATGAGGATTATAAAAAATATTTCTTTGTTCTTTAGGGGTACAAGGTTCTGCACTTGAATTATATCTCCATGTATCATAACATTCATATGTCTCACAATGTGGTCTTGATGCTCTGTCTTTATTCATTATGTACATTTCATTAGCTACCTTCTTACCCTTATCATCCTTATGTGTCCACTTGTTGTTGCCATTAGGACCTCCCTTATATTGGGATCTTCTACAATTCATGTTGAATTGATGCAATATTCTTGTCAGAGTCACCACTCACTTTGTTAAAAGTGAGACAAATGAAATTATTCTTGATTGTATACCCAGCGGAATCACTCTTTTTGAGACTTCTTAAACTATGAATATTTCTTCAATGACTCTAAATTATAGTCTTCAACCAAATATCTTGCAATAACTTCCCCAGTGGAGTCGCCAATTTGTTAGCTCTCAAAAATGCAAGAAAAATACCTCAAGAGGTTGTCAATCTCTTGATACATTTTGGGGTAATAGACAAGGCCAAATGATTTAGACCTTCTACTCTTTAGGTGTTGCCAGAGGTGTACCTATAACAATGAAGCAGACTTGACCAATATTTATTTCCTAAAGCAATTTACCCCACACTGGGAAATAGGAGTGGATAAATGAGTTTTAATTTGGTATAAATTGTATAAGCAATATCAAGGCTAAAATCTAATTTTTTCATATGAAAAAATGAATGAAACTAAACAGTAGAACTGTACAGACTAGTGCCTTATTGGGTATATACAGTTCAAATGATAATTTGAAATGAATAACCTTTTTCTGGCAGATACTCAAATTGTTTGGCATACAATTTTAAGTTTATAACTGGTATAAACATGCAAGGATGTAACTACTAAGTTCTTCTTAATAATCCAAATGAGATTCCCTAATTACTATGATTGACTAAAATAATTTAATCTCTCCTTGAAAGAACCAATTAATCCAACCATACAGAAACAACAAGTGTGCACTGATAAAATGAAAAAAATATCCTTGATATATCAGTTTAAACAATTAAAAAACATCAAACTTGGAGATAACTTCAACAATACTTTTAATTAACACAACAAACAACTGCAACCAGAAAAATGCCACCAAATCAAATGAATTCAATTGAAATATCCATTGTTTTAGACATGCATCATTGTCTCAAAATTATAAACATTCTAATCTACTGTATTTTTTGTCTCCCTTCCTCCCTCTTTTTCTCGCTATCAAAAATTGGTGTTTATATATTGGCCACATGAAAGGTCGCACCCATTTGCATTCAAATATCAACGATCTATTGTATTTGATCCTTTTCAAACATTCATCAGACACCCACGAAGACATCATGTAGTTTCACCGATGCCTTGAGTCTCTTTGACTGTCAATAGATTATATCGCTTTGATGTCCCATAGTCTCATCGATGTTCTAAGTCTCACTGATAGCCAATAGATCATATTTCGCTATGGTGTCACACAGTCCTACCAATGTTTTGAGTCTCCTTGATAGTCTATGCCTTTAGTTTTGAGTATCGTTGTGACTTTAGGGGTCGGAAAAAATTTCTTTAACCACTCAAGTCTTACTAAGATGTTTCCTTCAATTTTCTTTCTAATCGGTGAGACAAAATGTTTCTCTCATCGATAAAGCTATATTTGGTATGACTTCCATATCTCTCTTTGAAGATGCCAGTCTCACTAATGAATCTTGTTATCGACAAGATAATGAATATTGCCTAGTCCTATTACCAATATAATCCTGTCATAGCGACATTGAGAGTTGGTAGGACTTCCATGAACTCACCCTGATACATCGTACTACTGATAGGATCCACTTTTTCAAAAAAATTGTTGAGAATATTATAGATTCCTTTTTGGTGCGTCAGAATTGCACCACGATTGGTAAGACACAAATAAGCTTGTTATGACTTACACCATTGACCATTATTTTTCTGATAGGACCCCTATGTCACTGAGACAGCGAATTGCATCATGTTGATATGAATCCTCAAATGCAATCAAATCGATGTAACATCCTTGATGTCTTGCCAATAGACTATAAAAAAGACATATATTAGTATAAAATGCTTTATGGATCAGTGAGACCTGCATCATGTTACACCAATATGGTTTACACATTGAAATACTCAAGGATAGGTGAATTCTATGGGACCAAATGATAAAATATGGGAAAATTTGTTATGCAAAGAAGATTCATGTGCTTATGGTATGGGTATTTTTTGGAAACTAACGAGTATGTGCAGCCATGAAATTTTCAAAATTTTACAGTTCTAACAATACCAATGTTGCGTCTTTATCACACTAACACATTTTCCTTTTCCTTGTAGACCATACTACACCAATAACATGTTGTTCCATTGGCTAATGTGTTATAAACAACCTTGCCGAATAATGTTAGCGAATGTAAAATTCAGCAACAATGTTCAAATAGAAAATCATATCCTAATGCACTTTATATTGATTGTAATACACAATATTCATTTCACCACTAATTAGAGTGTTTTCCAATCTATATTCTTGCTTAGGTGTTTGGTTAGGGTCCATGAGGCTCCATGACCCAATATGGAAGGGTGGAGAGTAGTCCTCATTGTCTTGACTTTTACTTTGTATTTTCTATGTACAGATTGCTATCTTTCTTGCGTGGGGATCAGGAAAAAAATTATATGTTTAAGCTTATGGTTACAATCGACTAAAATAGTTGACCTTATACACTTTATGTTAGATTCCATTGAGCATTGTTGATTAGTCTTCTGGTACTTATACTCTACATCACACAAATTATTAACTTGTTTTTAACCAAAATTTTTCTATGGTACTTTTTTGGTGGCTATTAAAAGATGCTTAGTTTGTATTGTTAACAAGTGATGCAGTTGCAAAAGCATGGGGTCAATCCCATGTAATGGTGAATACAACCAATACTTTTTCATGTAGTGGAGAGCATGCAATAAACATCTATTTTAAAGTCTCCGAGTAACAAAAAATATATCTATATGGCTATCGATAACATATTTTCTAGCCTCATTCTCTAGGTTTATGGGCTAGATGTTTTGGCTATGTTTCTAGGATTTGGGGAAGAATGCATACTAGAAACAACCAACAATGGCTATGTTTTCTCAAATTATTGAGGGGATTGTGTTGAGAAAGGAGTGTTTTTGTGTATGGGTATATTTTTGAATGGGTTTCTTACCATCAATTTTTGATGTATTTTTCTTTAAGGCATGTGTGTTTTGTGGCTGCAAATTTCTAACAGTTTGCATGAAAAACAATATTTATTAGATACCATGTTCCTTTTCTATCTGTCGTGCATCTACATTAATTAATAATATAAGACATCCACCCAAATTTTTCAAAACCCTTTATTATTAGCAAACAAATAAAAAAATAAAATGGTGTCAACAAAACCTTGTCAAAAATAGAATAGCCAAAAAATGCAAAGAATTAATAAAATAACATTGTTCATAACAAACAATCCAACCTTCTACATACAATGTCTTGAGGGGAATAAAAATAATGTTTATATATATGTGTGTTTGTATATATATATATATAGGGGTCGCTAATAGCTAACATGGAACATGGGTGGATATCCCCTATTTATGTGAACTTTGGTTAGAATTTTTTGTTAGCCTTGCCATCTATTGAACTTAGTTGAGTCAACATATATGCACTTTCAAAAAAGTACCATTTTAAAGTCAGTAAAGCAACTACATAGTCTATGCCATTTATAAAAAGGCATTGTTGACTGTAGGTCTGTAGCCCCAAATTATAACCGAAGAGACAAGAGGATAGCCAACGACACCTTGAAAAGTACAATAAGGCCAACATCCTCTTGGCCAACCACTAGCCCTCTAAATCACAACTTTTCCAGCGCCCTAGGGGAAGGTCCTAGAGATGTGTGGAACACGCTGGGAAGCTAGAGAACAACTATCAACAATGCCTTGTAGAAAACAACATAAATAGTATAGCAGTACAAGCATGAATAAAAAGCAAGAGAATCCAAACACACAACCATGATTGCAATAAATACACATAAACTAATTTTTCAACCCATCACCATTCAATACATATGGCAACAATCAATAAGTTTATCATTACCACTGGATAGTGCGTGGAAATATTGCAACAAAAGGGAAGCTATATGTAACTCCAGTAAAAAGAAACACACACAAATAACTAAACAATGGCTTCTGCCAAATACCTAGGAAAGAAAGACATTAAATCCACATAAATATGTCAGAGATAAACAAGCCACACTATACGTCAGCAAGGATCCAACTACAAGTAAAGGATGTTTGTAGTTTGCTCCATCCACATGGGAAAGAACTAATGTAGGTGGTAGGAACATACAATAAACAAGGAAAAAATTTACAACATCCAAGCCTAACAATTACTGGGAAGCCTCGGGAGATCTAGAGTCAACTTCCATCATTGGAGCAACTATTTATAAAAGACAGAGCTCCAACACTAGCGGCTAGGAAAAAGTTCTATTGTGACAAGAATACAACCAAACATTCGATTAAACCATGAAAAGCTAACAATGTCCATTCTCAATTTTTAAATAGAAAACCTTTCTAGATTCCTATTTTTATTCTTCACACATCTACAATATAATTAAAACAAATAATATAACAAATGCACATTTACAAATGTCTCCATAAATAATTTTAAAAATAATCTATATTCCTACAACATAGTCAACCTAGAACATGCAGTCTCAATGAATTTGATGAACACTTGCATCAATCTTCCATATATGAAAAGAAATAAAACTTATTTATTCCATTTTTTGATAATCACCACACTATACTCCACACTTTTTTGTTATTCTTGTAGGCCATAGCCGAGCCACAATGCGGCAATTGATAAAATAATGTGTTATAAACAACCTTTCAGAATAACAACAATGACTCCAAAACCAATAACAACAATCAAATCAACAATTAGTTCCTAATGCACTTAATTTTCCATAGTGTCTTCTTCTTAACACGAGGGTCTGTCAATCTTTCCTAATGCTACATCCATGGTACACTACATTTCAAATACACATATGCATATATACACACACATATATACATCTACAAATATATACATGTGTATATACATATATATATGCACATACAAAAATCCACATACATACAAACATATATAAATATAGATATACATACGTCTATCCATAGCACACTACATTTCAAATACACATATACATATATACACATACATATATAGATCTAGATATATATACATATATATACACATATATATATATACATATACATACATATATATACAACAATCCACATACATACACACACACACATATATATATATACATACATATATATACACATATATAGAAACATGTATATACACATATATAGACATATACATACATGTACATATTTGTATACATATATAGATATAGTTACACATATATACATGTATACATATATAGATATAGTTAGACATATATACATGTATGCATATATAGATATAGATCTAGATATATATACATGTATATATACATATATATATATATATATATATATATATATATGCATATACATACAAAAGTCCACATACGTACACACATATATACATATATACATATAGATATACATATATATATACAAACACATATACACATCTGTATACATATATAGATGTAGTTACACATATATAAATGTATACATATATAGATATAGTTACACATATATACATGTATGCATATATAGATACAGATCTAGATATATATACATGTATATATACATATACATACATATACATATGTACATACATATATACATCTATATACATATATAGATATAGTTACACATATTGTATGCTTTGCATGTATTGGGGGACATCATAATAACAACTGCCCTATTAATGCATTGGGGAAGAAAATGAATGTTTGGCTAATTTTCAATAACACATTATTTAGTGTCGTTATGCTGCCATACCTGGTATGAGGGCCAAGAAGGATGACAAAAATCTTTTGTGGGGCTGCAAGCTCGATCAAGTTGTGTACAACTTTTGCGAAGGTGGGTGGGGTGTATTTTGACTTCTTTTCCGAAAGAAAATGGTTTGAAATGCAAAAGAAAAGTTTCCTCTATGATAATATTGTGGCCCTTTTTTTCTCTAGGGAAGTCAGCGAGAACATGGGCTACAAGTCCAGATGGGATTTTTGTCAACCTCCCAAAGCTTTTTCTCTCCCAATTACTATGGGAAGTCGACACCCATAGTTGTTGCATGATTTCGGGAATAGCATTTCACAATTCAAAATTAAATGTTATGTGCTTTGCATCTAGTGCCAACCATGATAATAAAAGCAACCATTCAACACCCAACTAAACTTTTAATTTTTTTCCCAATGCATTCTTTCATTTTTTGACAAAGCTATGTTGAGAAAGTAGTATATTTTAACTTTCGTTTCCCACTCCCAATCTTCATGGCTTCCTTTTTTATTAATTGATCAATATATATGTATATATATATAAACATATACACATACATATATATGTATATGCACTATATATATGCAAATGCACTATATATATAATGTATATATATACATATATACATACATAATATATATGTATACATATACATATTATATGTATATATATACCACAAGAATGAAAACCCTAAATAAATCAATATTGGTTTCAATGGCGGCCTAGATGGGGAAACTCACCAAAAAACATAGCAGATTAACTATTTTTCAGCCATTCACACAAAATGAAAGCCATAATTGAAACAATATCACCAACAATCACACACATGTCGAACCACACAAAAGTCAAGAAATCTTGATTTTTAGATTCACAAAAACACAACTTGTATTAAGTTTTGTGCACCTTTTGCAAAGGTGGGTGTAGGTTATTTTATCTTTTGTGCAAGGGAGGATGGTTGGGAATCCAAAAGAAATGTCTCACCTATGATAGTATTTTTCCTTTTTTAATGCAAGCAATTTTGTGAGAAGATGTTTGTTTGAAACAAGCAAGAAGAGTTGCATGTGGAAGAAACCCTCAGTGATATTTTTTAGTTTGTGGTTGGCGATTATATTGCTTTATTTTCCATAAGGTACTCTTCATTGTTCCAAATACCTTGTTTGATTTATGGTTCGTGTTTTCTGTGAGTGCTTTTGCATGGATTCCATACTATGATTTTTTTTTGTGGGTCTGTGTTTATGGTTTCTGTTAAAAGCACACCACATAAATATCACAAACCACACCTTTTGGAACCATTCATACATGGAAAAAAACACAAGATAACCTTCAACAACCTTCACAAAAATTGCATATTATTCAATGCACTTGCAACTTCATAAAATACTTCCCTTCATGCTAGTACCCGCCTTCAGTAACAACATAAACCTCAAAATGACACCGAACAATACAGTACCAATAACTGCACATGCACTTGTTTTGTTTTCTAAGGACTTTAAAATAGATGTTACTTTCACCATCACCACTACACAAGAACAATACAACAATCAATGCTAATGACATTTAGTTGGCCTTCCCTACACTTCTATAATTTCACTAGATTCCTCTATTGTCGCGACAAACGCTTGCCACCATTGACAGGGCTATGGAGTTCCAAGTTCAACAACTTAAACTAGGAGGGTTGAAGAAAAATCCAAGGCAAAATATAGTTGACATCTATATATATTTGCACACACATGTATATATATAAATCATTTTTACACACACATATATACATATTTGTACACATATACATATATAGATATTTACATATATATATATATACATATATATCTATACGTATATATATATCATAAAACATTTTTTACATACACATATACATATATATACACACATACACGCATGCACATACACACACACACATATATATAGATGTGTGTATATATATATATGAATGCATATATATATATACATACATACATCCATATATATGTGTGTGTGTGGGGGGGAGGGGGGCGGCTTTTTGCATGTGGGTGGCTGTAGAAAGTAATGTTGCTTGATTTATGACTTTCATTTTCTATTTTGGTTGGAACACAATAAAATAATTGGTTGATTCTCACTATATAGCTCAAACTATATTGTGCCTTTCTGCATCTAGCTACATATTGAAACCATTGTTGTTTGATTCAAGGCTTTCATTTTCTGTTTATGGCTAGAAAAAAGTAAAATAATTATATATATGTGTACACATATACATATATTTATATATATTTCAATTTCCAATGGGTCTCTCTCTATGGTTGTATACATATTTACACATATATATACACACTTTTTGAATGTTGGTGGTTGTTCAAAGTAATGTTGCTTGATTTATTCCTTGTGTATTCTCCTTATGCTTGGAACAAAATGAAATAATTAATGTTGTTGATTCTAGGTTTGGTTACATTAGGTATTATTCATTATGTGTTTGATATTATATATATATATATATATATATACATACATATATATATATACAAACATATATATATACATACATATATATATATGCATGTATATATATATGCACATACAAATAATTGACACAACGAAACAATATTTCTTTCAAGAATAACCCAGATGAGATGCACCTCTACCCACTACCATCAATAACAGCCCTTCTCACTTGCCTCCTCTTTCCTCCGTTCTTTCTCAACAACCTGCCAAACAAGACCACAAAATTATCATAACCCTCCCCATTTGCAACAATTGACGCATGCAACAAAATAGAAGATAACCTTCAACCACCTTCACAAAAATTGCACAGCCATTTGACGCACTTGCACCTTCATAGAAACTTTCCCTCCATAGTCACTGCTACCTTCAACAATAACAAAAACCCTCACAATGACACCAAGAATATGTTATTGATAACTAGATAGACATTCTTTTTGTTTTCCAAGGACTTTAAAATAGATGGTACTTGCACTATCACCACTACATGGAAACCATACAACAATATATATATATAAATCATTTTTACATACACATATACATATATATATATAGACACACACACACATGCACATACACACACATATATATATAGATGTATATGTATATGTATATGTATATATGCATGTATATATATATATACATACATATATATAGACATATACTTATATACATATATACATACATTTTGTGGCTATGTTTGTAATGGAATTAAATTGTAGAGGATATTTTTTGTCAATTGTTATTGTGTAGCTTAGCCTATATTGTGGCTTTCTGTATGTGGGTGGTTGTAGAAAGCAATGTTGTTTGATTTATCACTTTAGTTTTCTATTTTTGGTTGGAACATAATAGAATAATTAAAGTTCTTCATTCTATGTTTGGTTACAGTAGGTATCATTGATTACTATTCTTTTCCTTAGCCTATACATGGTATATTTGAATATCAATATATATATATATAACATTATAATTCTTAACATTATGGAGTTTTGGTTGATTTGTATTATATAGCTCAAACTATATTGTGCCTTTTTGCATGTAGTTGTGTATTGAAAGCACTGCTATTTTCTTCATGGCATTCATTTTTTGGCTATGGGTGGAAGAAAGTAAAATAATTATATATATGTCTACATATATACATATATTTATATATATTTCAGTTTCTAGTGGGTCTCTCTCTATGGTTGTATACATATATACACATATATAGACACACACACACACACACACACACACACACACACACACACACACACACACACACACACACACACATATATACATATATATTCTTGTACGGTTTGTGTTTGATATTTGCACTTTGTGGCTATGTTTGCAACGAGATAAAATTGTATAGGCTATGGAGTTCTTGTCAATTTTTATTGCATAGCTTAGGCTATATTGTGGCTTATTCCTTGCAGTCGGCCGCTGAAAGCACTATTGTTTCATTTATACCTTTCATTTTCTACTTATGGTTGTAATAGAATAGAACAAATATATTTCAACTTCCGGTGGGTTTCTCTTTATGGCTATATACATCTATATGTCTATATATACATCTATATATATATATACACATATATATTGCAAAAAAAGTACTGCTATCTACACCTGCCCATATATATAGTTGTAAATATGTCTCTGTTAAGGTTATGGAGTTTTGGTCAATTCTTATATTTTTTCATCTAGGTGGCTATTGAAACCATTGTTGTTTGATTAATGTCTTTCATTTTCTCTTACGGATATCAATATATATATATATATATGAAAGATTAAAATTGTTAAGCTTATGGAGTTTTGGTCAATTCTTATATCTCTACAACTGGGTAGCTATTGAAACCACTATTGTTTTATTCATCACTTTCATTTTCTGCTTATGGATGGAACAAAATCCAATAATTATATATATGTGTACATATATTCATATATTTATATATATTTCAATTTGTTCTCGATCTCTCTCCATCTGACCTACCATTCCAACCAATATTGTTTCATTTAGGGTTGGAATTCTACTGGTATTGTTTTGCATAATGCATTCTTCACTATTGTTGTCTGCATTAGGCTAACATTCTTTGATTTATGCCTTTCTTTATCTCACTATTGTTTGAATAGAATAAAATAATTAATACTATCCATGCTATGTTTAGTTACATTAGGTATTATTATACATATATATACATACATACATATATATATACATTTGTAAATATATATACATATATATACATATATATATATACACACACATTTACAGATATAGTGGCAGATAGCTTATAAGTTTGCCCAAAATTTCATTTGGCCTCCCAATTTTTTTTCCTTCTAATCTCCATGAAAAAGGTGGTGGCGACAGCTGTTGGTTACTTTGGGAATAGGGCGGTTTTTTCCAGACAGTGTGGATAGAGAAGGCTATAGAAATTAAGTGTTGGTTCACATCAACATTAATTGATTTATGTTTTGCATGTACTGGTGATGGTCCTAATAAGACCAATGATAAATGGAAGCCATAAATGTAACACTTTAGCCTAATGAAAACAACAACAGTGAACAGTCCCTTATGGAAAACAACATGAAGTACATAACATTAACTATTTGACTACATTCAACCATCACCACAAAACAAAAGACGTGAAGGAAACAATATTGTTATCCACACTCACCTAGATGACCAAACCCACAAAACACTAAAAAATGGCAGTGCCAAATGCATAGACAAACATACCTACAAAAGTTGAACCATAAATCAAACAATATCACTACAAACAAAGTATTGCTATATACACCAGCTCATATATATAGTTGTAAATATGTCTCCATTTACATATGCATATACATCAATACGCATGCATGCAATTGACATTTCCCTATCCTATACAACTTCCTCATACATATTTGTGTAGATATTTAGTCACCTCTTGGATATCTATGCATATATGAATACACAATTCAAAATTCACAACTATCTATGACTTATTCTAAACAAAAACAAAAACATGGCTTCCAACAGTCCCTCACATACAAAACCCACAAAACACAGAAACCTCCCAGTAACATACCGACTCAAAACCTTCACCACGAAAATTCCAACCCTAAATGAATCAATATTGGTTTCAACCATAACCCAGATGGGCTAATTCACCAAAACAACAACACATTAACTATTTTCTAGCCATTCACACAAGACCCTTATTGTCTTGAGTTTTATTTTATAGTTTACATGTACACATTGCTATCCTTCTTAGATAGAATTCACAAAAAAAATTTAAATATTTTAGGGAAAACCTACAAAACACAAGAGATCTCAATTTCAACATTCACCAAAAACACAATAGATTAACTATTTTCCAACCATTCACATAGAACCGAAGCCATAAATGGAAAAATATAAACAACAGTCACCCACATGCAAAAACCCATAAAACTATACAATCTTTCCAACAATAATCGACACAACAAAACAACATTTCTTTCAAGAATAACCCAGATGAGATGCACCTCTACTTGCTTCCTTCAATAACACCCCTTCTTGCTTGCTTCCTCTTTCCTCCGTTCTTTCTCAACAACCTACCAAACAAGACCACAAAATTATCACAACCCTCACCATTTGCAACCATTGAAGCATGCAACAAAACAAAAGATAACCTTCAACCACCTTCATAGAAATTGTATAGCCATTTGATGCACTTGCACCGTCATAGAAGATTTCCCTATGCACTCACTGCTACCATCAACAATAACAAAAACCCTCACAATGACACCAAATAATACATTGTCGATAACTAGATGGACATTTGTTTTTTTTTCCAAGGAATTTAAAACACATGGTACTTGCACCATCACCACTACATGGAAACCATACAACAATAAATGCTAATGACATTTTGTTGGCCTCCTCTACATTTCGGTCATTTTGTCAGACTCCTCTATCCTCCCACAAAATGACTACCACCTTTTACATGGCAACAAAGACCCAAGTTCGACACCTTAAATCAGCAAGGCTGACGAAAAAGTTGACCACACTATAACACATCTGCCAAGTTTTCCTCAGTGCTAGAGAAGCTAAAAAATGGTGAGGCTGACGAAAATTCCAGCCAAAGTTGACACAAGTAGCCTATCAGCTAATTAAGCAATATATATTATAATAGTTCAAAAAATAATAATTGCATCTTTTTTTTTTTTGCAAATAAATAAAACTACTCTTAAATTTTTACATCAACTATGTAAAACAATTTAAGGTTTAAGAGAGCATTGGGCATTTACTTAACATTCACTTTTCCCTACACAACTTTGATTTACCAAATTATAAATTATTTTACTTGATTTCTATCAAATTACATTCAAAAAATACCTATATCAAAATATTTCTCTAAAAAAAAAGATGAAATGGCAAAATATTTCACAAAAATCCTCTGATGGGATATATAATCCTCTAGCAGCATTTCTCTATTCTAAACCCCACAAACAAATTTTAATTTGCAAACCTAAGTTTAATGTCAGAATTTCTCCCTAAAGCGATACAAATTGAGTAAGAATGGGGTTTATTTCTATGCCAAAAAAAAAATCACCATCCTATGAATGCGATGACAACTTATATATAGGTAGAGTTCTCATTTTAAGTTGTTCCCACAACTTAACATAGCTTGGAACTTTGCATTTGAGAACACCTTAAACTAAGAAGCCATCACTCCAAGGGAACACCTACCTTGTAGATCTTGTTAGCGCTACCACCGGAACAATTAGTGAAGAATTTTGAGCTAGTATCCCAAAGATTGTTAGAACCCATTTTATAAGAGTGTAGCACTACCTTAGTATAAGATGCATACACAAAGTGATGTAGTGTAATGATTATTAGAAACTAAAACTAATCGACTGAACAAAAAAAGTGACTAAAAATAAGTGAAGGTTACTCCAACATCATGCCACTCATTACTCTCACAACCTACATGTAGCCTTTTACTCTCACAGACTACATGTAGCCTATTACTCTACATAAGGCTGCTTATAACCTATGCCAATAGAAACATAGGGATATCTTATAAAGAAGATATATGAGTGGGAAGTTCTACAGATACAATGAGACTTTTTTTTTTGTTGAAATAGGATTTCCTCATTTTTATAATATTGCTATTTGCTGGGAGTTTTTAGCCGATTCTTAGAACAAATCTTTATTTTTTGTAAATCTAAATTTAAAGTCTCCCTTCAATCATAATTCTTATCATAGGATTCCTCTCAAATTGTCATATGCATAATCAACTACTATTGACACTCTGAATTACAAAACAATCTCCATTATTTTGAAGATTATAGTGATCCATAGCGTCTTATTGGATTATTTCAGCTCACGACCTGAACTTTTTTTTTCTTATGTATGGCTATGAATATAAAAGAATCTAAATCATAGTATATTCCATGGTAAAGTTATTTTGTGATAATAGGTTCCTGAGCTAAATATGTAAGCCAATGCACCATTATAATAGTCACAAGATTGAAGTGATAGATAAATAAATAAACTTCATATCTTACAATTTTTGAAGTTTTGAAGTTCTAACTAGGAAAACCAAAATACATTAGGGGCCTCACTCTATAGAATGTCCGAAAAAATGAATTAGTGTGTATAGAAAAAAAATGTGTCTTTATGTAGGAATCAACATTATAAATTATTTCACATTTGAAACTTTAGCTTTATCCTTCATTTGACGAGTTTTATTTTGCAGGTTTAAGACTAATAGTGAGGAATAAATTTTAGAAAAAATAATATTGATTTAATTCCTTTACAGAAACAGATTGACCTATCCCAATGTCATTTGAGGATAACCACAAAGCTTATGATGCTTTAGAGAAAACCAACTAGGAATTAATACAAGAAGTCGCTGAACTAGTAGCACAAGTCCAACAACCTAAATAATCCATGGAACAAAATTAACAACATGAAGTAGAAATATCGAAAAGCATGAATAGTTCTTGGTTAACTTGATGTTGAAACCAAAGAAAGGAGAAACATAGATAAAAAATTAAATGACGAAAAGAATCATAAGTGAGACTTCCAAATAAATAAGTTTTGAATATTTTGAATCAAAATCTTCAAAAAACATGCCAAGTAAATAAACACAATGAGAATTAGATAACTTTTCTCATAAAATCAAGCTTTCTGAATATAATGGTCATACCGAAATGGAAGAGGAAGCTGACCAATGGTTAACCAATCTAGAAAGATATTTTGACCTTAAAAAACTAAGTAGTTATGATAGTATTAGTATTTCTACTTATCAATTGAAAATTAGTGCATTAAATTGGTGGGAAGACATATTTTGATCTTCAAAAATATGGCCCAACAAAACAAGATGGTGACAATTTAAATGATTAAACGAATACAAACAAAAATTTGAAAGAATTAATAGATTTGTACAATTCATTGAAGGTCATGAGCATGTTGGTAGATTCATAAATAGTTATAGAGAGGAATAAAAAGCTCCAATGTGGTGTGGTAAGCCGACTTCATTAGATGAAGCCACACAAATTGCTGAAAAAATGAAACTTATTATTGAATTGAAAAAAAAGAGAGAGAAATTCATAAAAGGCATAAGGAAGAATAACAAAAGAAGACTTTCAAGCAAGGAAGACACTTTCTAAACCCAGTCTCAATGCAATGTAAATCCACCAAGATGTTTCACTTGAAATAGAAATAATCCTATACCATCAGGAAATCAATGTTGGACTTGTTCCAAAAATCATTTTCAACAAAATTTTCCTTGATTACATCCTCATTGTGGAGGATGTGGCAAGAATCACCATAAATATGATCATACACGTAGACCTCAACAACATTGAAAAAAAGATAGCAAGGCTTATACACATTCCAATATGAAGATTTATGCCATAGTAGATATAGGTACTATACAATACGCCTTTTTTGAACCTAGTTTTTCACCTAAACCATGTTGAGAACTAAAATTTGAACCATTGTAATGAGCCATGAAATCCCTTTTATAGAACAAGGGAGTAACAAGAATCAGGCTCAATTACAATTACATTTCATTTCATTCGAAGATTATTTGCACCATAATTTGAGATGTTCCCCAGTTAGTTACATGTAATCATTGCAAAATATGGAAAAGTAAAAGACAAAACTCCACATCCTTTGGATGAAGACCTGCTATCCCTTCAATAGATAAAGTTTGTTATTGCAATAGCATCGAATCACCTTGTCCTTTTTGACCAAATAATATTCTTAATTCTTAGCCTGAGAAAATTTTTGTATACCACCCAAAAAAAGCATATATGTCGGAAAAGTTAGGAAGTCTGGCACTTCTCCAACACACTAGCCTGAAAGATTTCCCTATCATCAGTAAAAATAGAAAACTACAAAAATGCTAAAGAGGGTGAACCTAATATAGTGGCTATGGTTTCATCAAAAAAAAAAATGGGGTGGAGACATCACTATGAGTCATCAGCATCATAGTATGCTCAGAAACGTATTGTTCATGATGGAACTAGAGGAACCGTCACCAATTCCTCGTCATAATCTTCAGAAGGCACTAGGGAAAGGGGATAATGGCCACACTCCAAATCAGTGTCACCTCAACTATTTGAAGGGCTATCAAAAACCTCAATGGGGGAATTATTTATCCCTAGATAAGCCTTACAATACTTGTACCTTTTATTTTCCTTCTTTTCATATTCAACCAACTCCTTCCCCTTAAAATTGATCGATTATTTTGAAATGGTCTAGCTTCTCAAGTGGTAATTACTCCTTACATCATATTTCTTCAATTTCCTGCATGCCCTTCTACCCTTTGGTCTTTCAGGTGCTCCCTATGTTTCAATTTCATCTTTAGGAGCATTGTCCTTGGATTTAAGAAAATTCAGTCTCCTAGACCTTCAAACTCACTTAAGAGACTTGCCTGACTTACTCATTTTCACAATGAGAGCAAGAACAAGAAGATTCCTAACTAGCAGAAAAACCCTCACCAACCTACTCTCATAATTAATTTAATTTTCATACTTTGAATGAAAATTTTGAATGAAATTAATGGCCATTGATCCTCTTTTATACCAAGCCATGTAAGTGTCCCAACCATTAATACTCAGTAAAAGCTTATGCATGCAAGCTGACAATAGTCTGCTTTGATTTTTAAATCTTAGTCATTGATCCCATTTTAAGATAAATCAATGGATAGTTATCATCAGTGTAATTAATCATGAAAAACCTTAATTGTGTGCCATTAATTCCTTTTCCTAATCAGAAAATCCCCAAGTAGATATACATCTACTCTATATACACATTTAACCACATACTTAGCATTAAGTAAAGAATGTCATATTATAGTTACCAGCTCACCCGTGGGAATTAATACACTTGCATTTCACCATAACAAGATAGTGGGGAGTGATCTTGATTCAATCTCAAAGTATTGGCCCATACCCAACCTTGCTTTATTTTCACCTTCCCATATATACCAACATTTGATAGAATTGAAAGCCACAATCCTAAACACATGCCAAAACAATAAGTTCAAATATGGCGTCGTTCTTATTACTGTGCCATCTTAGCTAAATTTAGTAACATTCCATCTCTACTAGAGTCCATTGGAGCCTTCAAAATATTTCACGTGGTAGTCACCTGCTTGCCTATTAAGAAATTAGAGATACAAGTGGGCCCCTCATGGGATGACAGGGAGAAGTTAGGATTGACCCATATCATCCACCATCAACCATCGATCTCTTTTCTTATGATGCATTCATTGTCTCCAAAGCTTGGTGGGTCCCTCCATGGGGTGACAGATGCCATTTTTGCCACTAGACTGTGTGATTATTTTAATGAAGAAAGAAAACAAATGGGCACATGAGGAACAACTTATATGTGGCCACATTGTTCAATGACCACCGTTGATTTCTTTCTAATACCATTGGTTGATCACCAAGAGACATCATGCCCATCATATAAAGGTTACATGTGAATAATGCATGCTAGCATGTGCCATCACTTCTCCTTAATGCACAAGACAGATGAGCATGTGGGGATCAGTCTTGATGAAAACACATGTTGCAGTGCCCATCATTGAACTTTCTCAAAGCTATGCATACTATCCTTTTGGAAGCACTTTTTCCACTTCCTAGCATGACACATGGCAACTACCTACCAACCCTTTCAAATATTTTAATGAATATCAAAATGAAACGGGCACACAAGGAATGGTCGAGATTCATCTACGATGATTGGACGATCACTGCAAAACTATAATCTACACATGCCACAAATATTAATTTTAAAAGGGGGCCACTACCAGCCTAATGAGAACTTTATCCTTAGGAATGAAAACTTAAGACTGAAGTCATTAAGTATGAAAATTAAGCCCACCCATAGGAAAAATTAAGCACTTAAAAGGTACTTGGTGACTGAAAAACCTAAACCTAGGGGGTCAGTGAAAACAATAATTCAAATGGCATAAGTGGTGATTTAGACAACTGGAGACTAAGAGCATCAAGTCAATGCAAAAATAGAAATTCCAAAGGTTTTTTGTCTCGTAGGTCAATTTTGAGGGGTTTTGGAAACACACCCCCTAAAACAGTGATGAGGAACACAACCTTAAGCCAAAAACGAGGTTCCAAGCCAAGTATTTGTAAAATTTAAAATGGAACCAAGAGAATTTTTAGATGGGTTCCATTAGTGTCTCCAGTTGGGGAAACATGCCTCTTGTAGGGATGGTGAGATCCTCGAATTATAGGTGAAGCAAACCAAACACAAAAGACAAAACTAGGACAACCATCATATATACAATTTTTACATAGGTCATAAAGAACTAAACTAGGAGATCCTATCTCTATCTTGTTTGAAGCCTTACCTCGAGGTGCAAGTTATCAATATGGACCTTGCAATCCAACTAGGCTTCAATTATATTTGGTGGCACCATGCCACTAAACTTAGAGCCAATTCTTGCCCCTATCAAAGACCAATCTATTGAAAGAACTGATTTCCCTCAATCCACCTTTACCTTTTCCATACCATTACAACAAGTATAATCCTCCTCTTACAAGTAGAAATATGTGGTTACCATTGAAATCTGTCCAATTACAAACATTTCCATTAACATCTTTCACAAATTTTTTGAGCATACCATTCCTAATGTAATATTTGTCATTTTGTATTGTATAATCGGGCATAAACTAAAAAATTTCATCATCACATGACACATATACATATTAAAAATAACATTCCTTTCTCTTCATCTTATTGTCATGCTCCATCAAAATACCTCCCAACTGAACTGGAAACTGAAAGTATTCAGACTCCTCCAAGTAGTTGGCATCATGATACTAATCCTTACCTTCAACATCTGTATCAAATGTAAAATAGTCATATGTAATGCCCTCGAGAATCTCATCAATGTGTTTCTTTGTTTGATCAAGACCAAACTCTAACCCTGTATTAGATGCATCATTAGAGTTCTCAACAAAGAGTATATTATCGTTGAACCAATAAGGGTAATCATTTCTCATTTCTAGTGAAGATAGAGGCTCGTCAAATAAGGAATTTTCCATTACATTCATTGTTGTCATAAAAGCCTCAACCTCCTTAGCATGAAGATCTAAATATTTCAAATCATGATTGTTTTCAACATCATCATAATCACTAGAAGAGCATATATATATATTTTCAACTTCATTCTCATCATTAGTAGGTAATATCTTTGACTCACATTCTGAATACTCTTCATAGGAAGAAAGTTGTTCCTCCTCAAGAGAACATGTGTTTCCATCATTATCATCATATTTCTCATTTGCAGCAAAGAATTCAATCTCTTCTTTATGAGGATAACCATGAATAATAGAGAAATGATCATACTAAATGCCATCATCATTACTACAACAAGGGGACTCATCAATATTGCAATTGTGTTCAAAATTTTTAGACTGAATGCTTAGTTTTATATCTTCCATAGGACTATAGGTATTGGAATCTTCAAAAGAATTGAAACCACACATTTCATTTGCTTCATTGAGGCATGCATTTTCAACCTTTCCTCTACTCTCTTCTTCTTCATGTGATATCTCATTTCTTAATTCATATGGAGTAGCAAAATCATTATCATGACAGGTTGAAAACATGATAGTTTCTTGATGATCATCTCTATTTTTTTCAAAAAGAGAAAAGTATTCACACACTTGGTCAAGCTCAATAGGCTTCAAAACCTTTGGCAGAGCACTCAAACTTGGTTCATATGATTCAAAAAATAAATCAATGCATACTAAATCTTTAGGTTTGTGACACTCAAGAATTGTAGACAAAGTATCCATAAATCTTGCATAGGGATCATATGATGATTCTCCTTCATGTTTCCTTATGCAAGAGAGGGATTGAATAGGAACCATAAGATCAGAAATGTATGCAACTTCTTGACCATTTATTTGGGGATCTATGTGATCCACATTATGGAATGATGTGCAAGTTGAAATAATAGGGGTGTAGGTGCTTTGACATTCATCTTTAAATTTTTCCTTACACCATTCATCAAAATTTGGTGTCTCAGGGCAGCAAACACTTGTATTCAAGTAACTCCTTCACATTCCATATTTCTGATTGTTTTCAATGTTCATGGCTATACCATAGGCTTAATGCAAGTTTTTAGGATCCTTATATCTCAGCAAATATTTCATCTTATTATCAAAAGATCCCAAGTAAACAACCAAACATATTGCATCACTTAATCTAAAAACCTCAGGAATATCCCTTAATGTTTTAACAAATCTTCAGTTAAATGCTAGAACCAACTCGTCCTCTTCTTTCTTAATGCTCATAAATTTATTTATCATAGAACTAGCATTAATTATTTCACCAAATTGCTCCATGAATACTACTTTGAATTCACTCCAAGAATAAATAGAGCAGACCGTTGGTAAGTCAGAGAAGCAATCTCTTGAATCTCCCTTTATACACTAAACAAATAGCCTCATGATCACATCGTCATGATCTACCTCAAAGTCATCCATTAAATTATTGAATTCTCACAAATGATTATTAGTTGACTCACTCTTTGTACCACTGAATTTTGGAAGCTTATTTATGATTTCAGATGGAATAACATTTGGGTAACAATTAATTCCACTAAAATTGATGGCTTTATATCTTTCAAAGTTAAAACTTCTCTCACAACCTGAATTGAGTTGATTACAAACCATGGTTGCACTAGGAACCATACAAGGATGCATATATTGATGATATACTTTCTTACACCCTTGCAAGCCTCTCCATATAAACATTGTAGTTACAAAGGGTACTTAAAAATTATTTTACAACCTAATCTGAAGCTTTTATAATGCATATTTCTATATCAACTTGCTTAAGATCCTCTAAATTAATTTCTTCAAAGATATTTCATACTTCACATCATAGTAGATGTTGTAATCTAGCAATATAGAAGTATGTAGAACAATCACTACTATTCCCTTTCTTAGTGCTTAGACTCACTCAATAGGGAATTTCTTTTTTCATGACTTTCAAATATGGTTTTCATATATAGGTGTATCCTTCTTGAGAATCAAAATGAAAAATACATGGGTATGTTGCAGTTACTGCAGATTTTTTCTTCTTGATTGGAAATATTGTAGATCTGAAACTTTCTTCACATCTTCAACAGGTTCTTTAGACAGTGTTGCCACCTCTTTTCACAAAGGACTAAACTTCAAGCAATATGAAGCTCCTTCAAAGATGAACTTTTTTATGGGTCTTCTCTAATAGTAGAGTTACACAAATTCTTTGAAACTGTTGCAACAAAACTTCTTCCAAGTTTGAAAATTTCTCAATATCTGAACCAGATGTTCAGATTCACCAAACTCTTGACTCTTAAGGCTAGATGATCTTCTATCAGATATTTCTCAAATTCTCTCCAATGGAGTGGCCAATCTATTGGTGAATCATATGGGAAAATAAGAGTCCAAAATTTCCAACCTCTAGTTACAACTAATATTTCAAGATTTCAATGACTATTTGACAAGACAGTCTGCAACTAAATTTCAAAGATCTCCCCAGTAGAGTCACCATTTTGTTGGTGTTTCTTTTAGCAGTACTTTGAATTCCTCTAAAGAGTATCCAACTCTTCTACCTAAGAAACTTCAAAACAACTAGCCAACAAACAAGCAAAGGATTTTGAGGCATTCACTCCTACTCTTTAGGCTTTGTGAGACCTAGGAGGGTGTTCCTTACTGGTCTCAAATGATATTTATCTAATTGAGAACACATTTTATACACAGATTAATTCTTATTAATTGCAAATAATCACAATTTATTAAAGATTTGGAAGACCTTTGAGAAAATTATTATATATCTGCTAGGAAAATGAGAGAACGTCACATTCATAATTCACAATTGAGAGATGTTTTTAATGAATTTTTTTCTCATTTTAAATCCACGACTAGGTATATCACTAGTTCATTCACTTGCAAGATTTCCTAACAAGTAGACTAGTGCTTTATCAATTGGGACAATGGAGTCAAATATTCAAGAACTAGTAATATTTAATCTATTTAATTCAGAAATTAGTGGACTATTCCCATAATTCTTTGCAATATGAAAACTCACAATCCCTGAAACAGAACTTCTTACCAAATCCTATGCAATTTCTTACTAATCTACAACCCTCCTTAAGTATTTTGTAAGACCCCGCTTTGCATGTGATTAGTATTAAATCCAATTTGTTATATGTTTTCATAAATAGATGATAAGTTGTACTGTGGGAAATACATAATGTGATTTTGTGATAGTATTCTTGAATTTCATCTTGACATTTGTTTCTTCGTCACTTCCATGAAGCTTTTATGGACTCATAAATTATGAATATGAATTGAAATTGTAAATGGAAATTGTTGTACAATTAAATTTTATTCTAGTTATCAAACTTATGTGATATATGATTGTTCTTATGATTGCATTTGTAATGTGCAGGAAAGGAAGAGTACCCATATGAGAAGGAAGGACCAATGGGTAAATTGAAAAGATGTTTTCTTGTGGTTATGAATTTGACCCCTTTTGGGGCTTGGTAAGATATAAAGTTAATATGATTATAGAGTAGGGTGGTGAAGGTTGATGTAAAATGGGATAATTTATATTTTGGGGTTGAGAGCGTATTTATTTGTGTGTCATGTGAGATGTAAGTTGGGGGTTGAAGTTTAAAAACTATTATCCAAGTTGAAATTCCGATAGGACCTTAAATGGTCTTTTAAAGTGGGTTGTTGGTCATTTTCCTTGGTTGGGATGCAAAATTAAACCCCTTAGGGTCTATACCTTGGTGGTAGGGGTCAAGTGGGCATGCAATAGTGCCCCTAGGACATGATTTTACCCCTAAAAATTCCTCATTATGGTGGGTGACGAGTTTTGAGAGGAGGATGGGATGGTATGATAGAGGGGTGGTACAAATACATGGTTTCTCTTTAATAAGAAAATAATTTCATTGATGAAGGTTGGTACACTCCACACCTCCCCACCCAAAGGTTGCAAGTTGAAGCTTCTATATATTTTGGGAAGGGAAGAATGAGTGGGGTGTTACCAACTTCTCTTTGAGAACTTGAGTAAAGATGGTAGAAAGAACAAGAAAATGAGAGGAGTCCATCTCTTTGGAAGCTAGTGAGGGAGATGGCTTGGTTGGAGAGGAAAGATGGATACAAGATTTTAGTCCCTTTATCTAAAAGAAAAGATAAGTTCTTCCCTTTCCATTTTCCCTTGTTTCTTGGTTGTAAGGAGGTGACCTATTGTATGGATTATGTTTGAAAACATAAAGTAGAGAACCTAGATGCAAGTAAATTGTGCTATGTAGTTTTGTCCCTTTGTAAAAATGAGAAAAGATGTAACACCCCTCCATTTTTCGCTTTGATCGAATAGTGTTCTCCTATGATATGTTTTATTTCTATTGCATTATGACTATGGAACTTAGTTATTTTAACCACTATTTGTTAAGCGATGTAAACTTTATGTTTTGTTGTGATGGTACTTTATTCAGATGTTATTATTATTTCATGTTATGGATTACATTAGCATTTATATGAATTACTGATACTTTATGTTTCGATTATATCATGGATGATTAGATGCGTCGGTTAGTGATATTGTATTGGTGAAGGGGACAGGATCACATCACTCGCATGCGAGTGCCCTGGGATTCCGCGATTTCCTCTTCACGGTGTGTTTTAATATATTATATGCATGTTTTGACACTTGTATTATGTGCAGGATGCAGGTATAGGACATTGACTCCACCTGGTTTCATAGGTTTGAGCATGTCCATCAATCAACGGTATCGATTGGGAGATAGTAACTAGGATTTCTGTGTCAAACCATCACTCTAGCCATAGGGTGTCGTCGGTCTTAGTCGGGTTCATTGTTTTATGTTGTTAGTTTCCCCATTTGCTTTATATTTAAAATTTCAAATTTAAAAGTGATTAAATGACTTTTGAAATTTATAAATGATGATTGTTTTGTCTTATTGAAATGTTGGAAAATTAGTGATTAATTAATTAATTTAATTTAATTAATAAAATAATTTAATTTTGAATTAGAATTATTTTATTGACTAATTAAATTAATGGGGATAAATTAAATCAATTTAGCTGTGTGGGCATTATTAGATATTTGGATTAAATAAAAAATTAGAAATATGTCTTATATTTAATTTCTTAGAAATAAAGTTGAAAAAAGAATTGAGAATGGCATTATGAATTGTTGAATTCAATTTGGTTAAAAGAAAATTTAAATTTTCATTTGGGTTGAAAATGTAATTTTATTTAAAAGATATTATGCAAATTTCATTTGAGAATAGAAATTGTTTGAAAATTGCAAAATAGAAAATATCTAAATTAGCAATAAATTTTTTGGTGGGTGAGTCCATTTTAGGGATTTGAAAAATTTGGAGAGGATTGCATAAGGTAATTGTGGGTTATTTTTGAATTGGAATTTTGGAAAATTTGGAGAGCAAATTTGCATGAAAATTCTTGGAAGAACTTGAAAAGGAAAGATTGAAGATTGGGGAAGCTTGGGAAAAGAGGAGAGCAAACTTCCATTGAAGGATCTTAGAGTTGGAGAAAAAAAACAAAAGGTTCTTTCCTTATTTATGCAGATTTTTTTTATTTTGAAGAGTTTGTTTTGAAATTGTTTAAGTTGTCAATGGAATTCAAAATTTGTTTTAGAGTAGAAAACCCATTTAAAATCTCCATTCAAACTTGAATCAAAAACAAAAATAATCTGATCAATGAAACTTAGAAAATAGAATAAACCCCTGTTTATCAAATTTTCTGTTGTTGGAACTTGTCTAATCTGACTGTGATCATGGAAAAAAAAAATAAAAATTTAGATATATATGTTTGTGTGTGTGTTTGTGTGTGTGTGTGTGTGTGGCCTTTTTAAATTCTGATAGATTTATTGGTTTCGAATTTTTTTGTTTTCACGGATAGAAATCCATCATCCGTAGCAGGGGTAAGTTTTTAAATAAAGAGAAAAAAAAGATAAATAAATAAATTTATTTATTGATTTAGGGTTTGGCTGGGCACTGCCCACGGCCGCGCCCTCCACCATGGGAGGCGCTGCCTGTGAAGGTAGCGCCAGCGCTGCCTTCACAGGCAGCGGCTCCCATGGGTGGGGGCGGGGTGCGAGCAGTCCCCAGCAGGGGCCGAGTCTCGCAGCAGCAGGGGGTATTCCCTTTATGTTTTTAAAAAAATATATATAAGTAAAATTTTGATTTTTGGTTTTATTTTATTTTAAATGTGTTACTTTTATTGGTATATTTTATAATATATGTATATAATATATTTTATAATATTATATATATATATATGATATATATTATAATATTATATTATATATATGATATATATTATAATATTATAATATTATATATATATATAATATGTATATGTTATTATATATATATATATATATATATATATATATATATATATATATATATATATATATATATATATATATATATATATAATATTTTAATTAAATAAATTCTGTTTAAAATGAAGTTTTAAAGTGGTGATTTTTTTAAAAATCGAAATAATTTTAAGAATAAGTATTTATTTAAGTTATGTTCTGTTTAAATATAATTTGCATAAGGAGTTGATTTTATCATCGAAGTTGAAATAATTGAATCCCTTAAAAATAGGACTTAATCTAAAATGATTATCGCATTGGCATAGGGGAAATATAACTGACGTTGACCAAATGATTTATTTAAAATATTGATTTTGATTAATTTATTTATTTTATGACTAAAATACGGATTAAATGATTTAATTCAAATGTTATTTATTAAAATATCTTTCTTTTGAATATAATAGTGAAACTTAGAGATAACGATTGATTTATTCCTCTAAGATGACTTTGCTTATTAAAGGTTCAATTTATTTATAATTTGATTTCGATTATTACAGATGGTTGAATCATATGAAATTTTATTTGCTTTCGAGTATGTAAAATTAAATGTTAATTATTTTACTTGATTCATGCATTATGCCATTGTTTGGTTTGGATTTAGGAAATCCTAAGGTAGGGAAATAAATTGTCAGATTGTTGTGCATTGCATTGTCTCTTTTATTCTCGATGTTGTGCTATCAAATCCTTGGGTTGGTAAGTCTTTCAAGGATTCTTTTCGTGTTGGGTTATTTAATTTCGTTGGTCAAACTTGTGTCTTGTTTTGGGTGGTGCATGTGAGGGTAGTTGTGTTGTCACCTGTTATCATAACGGGATGTGTGATATGTTTTGGTTACCCATGTACTATGAACGAGGTGTGTGACCTTATGTGTTAAGGTCTAAACTGGTTTTCAGTTTATGCATGTTGCCTACCCTAGGTTGGGGGTTTTGTATCCTTGTGTTGTCAGTAGGAGAGTGGCCCTTTGTGGGGGTCTGACGCCCAAAGTGGTGTCAGGGTAACTCACTTAGGGTTTAATCAAGTGATAATCTAAAAGAATTAATGGGGAACTTCACACTAATAAGTTAAAGTATGCCTCTCATGGAACATGCATTGTTAAGACTCGAGATGAGATGAGACGCATAGTTTTGCGTGAGGGTCCGCCGCCGGTAGAGGCAAGCCAGGGTAACCCATGATGGGGGTCCAGTAGCCTAGGAAGGTTGAGCTAGGGTAACTCATGGCAATTTATGTATGACACTCTCCCTACGTCAACAGTTAGTCAGTTATTGTGTGTTGTACAATGGTGTATTTGTTTTATATAACCAGAAAGCAATGTAATGTCTTCTGATTTTTCGTACGGTGTTAAGTGAGGTTGTTGGTATTTGAGTCGGTTCAGTTATGTTTAGCATTTGTCTAGAGGTAGTTGGTTTTTACCTGAAATCCTTGTTACTATCTCCTAGCACGGGGGGTGAGCCTTTGGGTATTACTTGGTTGGGTGGAACGTGCACCTTACACTGTTGGCTTTGTTCGTGATCGTGTGGACGAGACTTTCATGTTGGAGAGCTCGTTTGATCCAGTTGCTCCTCTAGTTTCTTGCATTTCGGTTATTCTTGTATTTCATTACCCCTCCTTTGTATCGAGGTGGATATTGTAATAAATTATCAGGTTTATTTGATTTACCTCATTCGGGGAATGAGTGATGTAATTATAATGCAAGCAATTGTTATTGGATATCATGATGTATCGTTTTGTCTTTAATGTTGTATCATGTAGGGAATGCATGTACTTTAATTCCTTAATTGAATGATGTTATGTTTTCTTTCCTTGGTTGTTTAATTCGGGTTTAAGTAATCTTTGTCTCGTAGCCTTAGGGGATGTTTGCAAAGTATAGTGAACTTGTATGTTAATTTTTTTTTAAAATAAAAAAATTGTTGCATTTGGTTAGTTAAGTGCAACTTCCCCTAGGGTTGCGTGGCGGGGCATTACAAAAGACTCCATTGATAATTGTGGAGCTAAAATAGTTCCTTGCTTGGGGGTATGGTTAGAGCCCATGAGGCTTCATGATGCCATTACAGTAGGGTGGAAAGCAAGACCTTCTTCATGGGTGTGCAAGTCATTTGTTCCTTAAATATAGTGGTAATATTGTAGGTTTTAAAAAGATAAGTTTCCTATTGTTCAATGTAGAAATGGACAGAGCTAGCCTTTATTAATTGTGTTGCTATTTATTTAATTTCCATGTATTTACTGAAATGAGAAAAAAGGGGTTCGATTTGGTATTTGAAAGAAATATTGAGCATATCAAATTATATTTCCTTTAATTGTTCAGTCAATTTTTTTGTTATAGTAAACATAATTCATGGAAGCCTTTCCAATTAATCAAAGGTGCTGTAATTTCTCAGTGTTGAGAAAGATACTTAAACGCAGAAATATGTTATCTACAGAATTGTATACTAAGTAAAGGAAGTAGTTATTCTATCATAAAGCAAATAGTGATTCTAATATATAAGTATTTGTTTTCAATGTTAAAGAGAGGTAAGATTTTTGCTCAAAAAAGAAACAAAACAAATAACCATGTTGCGATCTTCTTAATATAATCTGTAAACTTTAAACTTACACTACATTAATAGCTTTCCTCTGCCCAGACACAAATGGCAGTGAATGATGCCCATAGTTATTCGACTCCAGGGGTTCCTGCTAGTTGACACAAAGCAATTTCTCATATGATGACACCTCAAAAAAACTATTTAGGCATGGTCATCGAAGGGGCATTCACTACATTTTAACCAATTGACTGCATGGCATGAGACAAAATAAAACCACCTTTGTGCTACCTAAAAAGCAATTCCTTCAGCATTTAATTAATCGTAGGAGACTAAGAGGGTGATACTAATCACTAGATAATCTATTCTTCAAAACTTCTCTACCATACATTCCTTTAGGATGTCTGTCTACATTTACACACTATGCAGATTCAAGAGATGTCCACAGCGTCTTACAATAGCAATGGTAGTTCCGTAGACACTTATGTTTCTTTAGAAAACACCTCGTGAAGGATTTTGTCAAAAAAATCCCACATTCCTTGTCGATGCCTCCTCATTTTGCATATAAATCCTCCCAGGGCGGTTCTCATAATGAATTTTGACACAAATCCTTTGCTAGTTTGCTTGCTTAAAAATTCATGCCCTGATTCAATTCACGGAAGTCGAGAAGAGGCTGGCAAGGGATAAGAAATCGGATGCTGAAGCTGCAAATTGACAATAGGAATATTCACAATGATATCTCACGTCTTCTGTATGATATAAATAGAAATAAATCAAATTTGAATGCCCTTTCACAGTACCCATATGTAACCATCGAACCAGAAGGAAAAAATATTAAAAAAAAGGTAAAATAAGCCCAAACAGACGTAGTGCTTATGGCTCTATTCTCATATATTGTGCACCCAAATTTATTCTCATATCTCGTGCACCCAAATTTCAGTCAATTAATTTTCTGAGCATCATCCACAGTAAAACAAAAACTGATCCTGTGAATCGTTGCTGATGGAGAAAAAAAAACATACATGCCTATGACCGGTTCCAAGGCACCCATCGATGAGGTTGTTGGCCGCATATCTGGCTGACATTGCTTATGACCCAAGCATCATACTTTGTCCTTGACGGCTTCTTTTATTGATATGGCCTTTTCAGCCTTATGCTCCGATCACGATTGTGAGTTGTACCGTAAAATTACCTTCTGATATTGGTCGACGGGAAATCTGCACGGTTAATAGGCTCAATCCAGTGGTTGTCACGTCAGCTGCAACACTGCCAATGGGGAAAAGAGATTGCTTCAATCCAGAAGGAAAAAATCAGAGTGCCATTAATTATTTCCTCCTTATTCGTTGTGGGCCTCATAAATGTTCCCACCGGCAATTTCTCCCTAAACTTGTTAGTACCTTGGAATACATCATAGACCTGCCACGGAAAATCTAAATACATGAATGTAGTAAGATTTGCTGGCATCACATTATCTCCATGCATGAATATGTCATTTTTCACTGTGATACGGCAAAAACGTGTATTATACGAGTGACTTTATTTGCCATCTCTGCTCTGCTTCAGTTCTTGTCTTCTTTAATGGCAGGGCTCTCAAATTTTGAATCTAAGCCATAAATTTATTTTATTTTTTTATTTTTATAATTAGTCCAATAGTATTTAAGATTGAATGCTAAATTGTTGTGTATTATTTTAACGGCATAAATTTGTTTAGGAAAACAGAAAATATAATATGTGGAATGAATATCTGTTTCCAAGATAAAGTATATTTTCCACGATTATAATGTACCCTATCAATTTGTTTAAGTGGATGAATTAAGTAGTTGAAAATAATTATTGACAGTGTGCAGCTGTAGTACTTAAAATCGTCAGTATCGTAAATATTATTGTCAAAGTATAATGTTAGTAATAAGCATCAAGTCAGTAGTAATGATCTTATTATCATGCATGGGTGATCTAATGCTGCTGATATTAAGATATTTTAAGATATTCAAAATACATACTGACAGCATATCTCATTCACCGCGAGGAAACAAGACTCTATGGAATGAGAGAAATTCATGTATTTAAGGCTTTACGTACTGGAAATAATAAATAAGTTCTCTTCAAAGATTTAAGGCTTTACCGACTGTAGCTTCTACAAAAGACAGTTATCTTATTGTTATTCTATTTTTATGGTTAAGGATATTTTTAAAATAATATTTTTTATATGAATATATTAGTTGTGATACTATCATGTAATCAGTTGCTGTGAGAATTGGTTAGTCCCAGTAATAGTGAATGTTTAAAGAGAAATTGTAAAAAAATAATAATCAGCTTAATAAATATTACAGTGTTTAATAATAAGAATGAAATTACTGATAGTAATATTATTTAAAAAAATTTCTATTTTTCTTTTAAAAGGCAAGAGAATAATTATCACTATCTTTACTCATAGTCCCTAACCCTACATTTTAGGAGATCCCACGCACTCCTATGTTTAAGGATTCCTTAAATTAAGGATGAAGTATACATTTCCACTATCTTTTAAAGAAAATAAAAGAAAAAGAATCATCGCGGTAGTTTTAAGATAAGTGATCTCTTAAATAAAGTAAAGTGAATGTATTCTTATATTCTCGAGAAGATACTTTTAAACTAGATTTAGTATCACAAAGATTTCTTTAGATTATTTTTATACTTTATTTCTTATTTCTTTTTACTAGGTAAAAGTAAATAATATGAACATAAATGAGAATATTATAATTTTTTTGGTATATAATTCTTTTTATTCTTATAAATCCTTTTAAATTATTTTTAGAGTAAATTATATAAGAATATGTAAACAATCAAATAAATAATAGTTAACTATAGATTTTTTTTTATATATAATGTTAATACTCATCATTAGTATTATTATAAAATAATATTAATGTTTGGAAGGTTAAAGTATCAATAACACTGTTACTATTCCAATTAGTATTGGCATCCCTTTAGATGAGTATCATAACATTAATATCAATTTGCATTTTAATATTAACCTTGCTTAAATAATGTCATTAATATTATTATTGTCGTGATTCATTAATATATACTCACTAAGGGTAAATTATAGTAATTCTATCAACATTATTATTTCTAAAGGTGAATAGTAACGTATGTGGCAACAAATGGTTGGTGCAAAATTTGGTACCCTTGGAATAAAAAATGGATAAAAAGAATAATGATGAATGTTACCAATATGAATAACCACTTTACCATATATGTGCAGACATGGAAACTAAAAGGTAAGTAAACCTAGTATGTCATAACTTTAGCTAATTAGGCCATCTATAGAATCTTTGTTTAGCCTAGGCTTTACAACCTACCAATTGTGGATTGAGGGTGCATGCAATGGAATCTACACACCTGACTACGCCTACTCCTCTTCTCACCGCTCTTGGGCGACGTGTCAAAGATGATATTGTATGAGCAGTGTTCCTCGATGCAGGTAGTATTCTACCATGTATGTACATGGTTATCATTTGTTAGTGTTTTAGTTTTCACTTTCCATTTTTGTATCAAAAAAACATTTGATAGTTGTATTTTTTCCCTTTGTTAAAATTTAGGGTATGACAATAGGAGATGTCTTCCTTGTATCGTGTTAAACCCTCTTAGTGGCTTTTGCCACCCTGTTATCTGCACAATGTTGTTGTGTATGTGTCTTGTGCCACCTTATCAGATATAAGGATCATCCTAGTTGTAAAAAAATAAATTATTGGATTTTTCTAGTCTAAATTTTTGGGCATGACACATTTAATCTACTCTTTGAGTCAAAGCATAAATAAGGCCAAACATTCAATTGGACCACTGAAGATAAATGAGAAGACCATTGATATTTTCATTTATAATTTGAAAAAAAAGATACATAGAAGAGTATTTGTTTCAATATCTATAACTTCTATAAAACTAATTTAAGATTATTACATACAAAACCCATAACTAGGACAATCTACTGTTCTATTCATTCATATTTTCTATAAAATAACTTTTCTAAACTTAGCTTTTCACCAGGACCATGTTGAGATGTAAAATTCAAACCACTATAATGAGCCCTAAAATCCATTTTATAGAACAAGGGAGCAACAAGCATCAGGCTCAATTATAGTTGCATTTCATTTCATTTGAAGATCATTTGCGATAGAATTTTAGATGTTTCCCAATTAGTTACATGTAATCATTGCATAATATGGAAGAGTAAAAGAAAAAAGCTAAACATCATTTGAATGAAGAGTTGCTAGCCCTTCAAAAGGAAAAGTGTGTTACTACAGTAGCATCGAATCACCTTATCCTTGTTGAACAAATAAGATTCACCACTCATAGCCCGAGAAAAAATTTGTATACCTCCCAAAAAAAGAATACATGTCAACAAAGTTAGGATGTCTAGAACTTATCCAACACACCAACTCGAAATATTTCCAACTAGCACTAAAAACAAAAAACTACAAAAATGTTGAAGAGGGTGAACGTAATGTGGTGGCTATGGTGTCATCAAAAAAAAAAAGGGGCAGAGACATCACTCTGAGTCATCAACATTAGAGTGTGCTTGCCAACATCTTGTTCATGATGGAACTAGAGGAACCATCACCACTTTCTCATCAAAATCTTCAGAAGGCACTAGGGAAAGGCGATAATGGCCACACTCCAGATCAGTGTCACCTCCATTATCTAAAGGGCTATCATAAACTTCAATGGGAAAATTATGTCTTCGGAGATAACCCTTACGATACTTGTACCTTTTCTTATTCCTTAGTTTCATACTCAAGTAGCTTTGTCCCCTTAAACTTGACCAGTTCTTCTAAAATGGTCCAGCTTCTCAGGTGGTAATCACTCCTTACACCATATTTCTTGAATTTCCCATGTTTTGTTCTACCCTTTGGTGTTTCAGGAGCTCCATGTGTTTCAATTTCATCTTTAGAAGCATTGTCCTTGGATTCAAGAAATTTCAGTCTCTTGGACCTTTAGACTAGCTTAACAGACTTGCCTAACTTACTCATTTTCACAATAACCAGAACAAGAACAAGAAGATTCATAACTAGCAGAAAAACCCTCACAAACATGATCTTAGACTTAATTTAATTTTCAATCTCTAAATGAAAAATATGACCATTGATTCCCTTTATATTGAGCCATGCAAGCATTCCAACCATTAATACTCAAGAAAAGCTTATGTGCATGACTTGACAATAGTTTTCTTTGATTTTTAAATCTCAGTCGTTGATCACATTTTAAGATAAATCAATGGATAGTTATCATCATTGTAATTAATCATGACAAAGCTTAATTGAGTCCTATTAGTGCCTTTTATAAATCAAAAAATTCCCAAGTAGATATACATGGACAGTATGTATACACATTTAACCACATACTTAGCATTAAGTAAATTCTTTTATGTCATAGTTACCCGCTCACCTATGGGAATTAATAAACTTGCATTTTTCCATAGTAGGACAACGGGGAGTGATGTTGATTCAATCTTAAAGTATCATCCCATACCTGGCCTTGCTTTATTTTCTCCTTCCCATATATACCAGCATCTAATAGAATTGACAGCCGCAATTCCAAACACATACCAAAAGAATAAGTTTAAATATGGTTTCATTCTTATTATAGTGCGATCTTGGCTAAATTTAGCAAAATTCCATCTCTACTAAAGTACATCGGAGCCTTCAGAATATTTCACATAGCAATCACCCATTTTCTAGTTGAGAAACTGGAGATACAAGTGGGCCCCTCATGGGATGGCGAGGAGCGGTTAGGATTGGCCCACTTCATCTGCCATCGACCATTGATCTATTTTCTTATGACACATTCACTATCTCCAAAGCTTGGTGGGTCACTCCATGGGGTGAAAAATGTCATTTTTCCCGCTAGCCCATGTGATTATTTTAATGAATAAAGAAAACAAATAGGCAAGCGAGGAACGACCAAGATGTGTTAGCATCATTCAACAACCACTATTTATTTCCTTTTTATACCATTCGTCGATCACCAAGAAACATCAAGCCCACCTTATAAAGGTTACACATGTATAATGCCTACTAGCCCATGTTGTCACTTCTCCTTAATGTACAAGATGAACGGGTGCATGGGGAACGGTCTTGATGAAAACATATTTTGCGGTGCCCACCATTGATCTTTCTCAAAGCTATGCCTGCTAGCCTTTTGGAAGCATTGGTTCTACTGCCTAACATGACACATGGCAACTAATCACCAGCTTGTTCAAATATTTTAATGAATAAAAAAATGAAACGGGCATGCAAGGAATGATCAAGATTCATCTACGATGATCAAATGATCATCTCAAAACTACAATCTACTATGCTATAGATGTTAATTTTAAAAGTGGGCCAGTAATAGGCCGATGGGAACTTGACCCTTAGGAATGAAGACTTAAGACTAAAGTCGTTAAGTATGAAAATAAAGCCCACCCATAGGAAAAATTAAGCACTTAAAAGTTACTTGCTGACTGACAAACCTAAACCTAGGGGGCTAGTGAAAATAATTATTCAAATGGCATAAGTGATGATTTAGACAACCAAAGACTAGGAGCATTAGACCTATCAATGCAAAAATAGAACACCCAAGGTTTTTCTAACTCGTAGGTCAATTTTGAGGGGTTTTGGCCACACGAACCCTAAAACAGTGATGCAGAACACAACCTTAAGCCAAAAATGAGGGTCCAATCCAAGTATGTGCAAAATTTAAAATGGAACCAAGATAATTTTTAGAGGGGTTTCATCAAAGGGTTTTACAATAGTATGTCGGTTGTAGGTTTCATAACACCCAATGTTTTCCAACTTGTAGTTATTGTAATGAAAACCTATTCTTACTTAGAGAGGAAAAATGTGCTTAAAAAAACCTTCAAAATTTACCATAATTGTTACTTAGATTAAAAATTGCATTTCAATTCCGTCAAATGATGGAAAAACAATTGTACAAAATAATCACAAGTTGGAAAATATAGTGGGTTGTGTGTGATATGATTGTGCTTGTTCTAAGCTCAAGGGTGGAGAAATTGGGGAGGATTTGTAAGTGGGGAATACATAAAACTAATCAAATTAACCTAAGGGATGAGTAACCAATTGGTTTGTTATGTGTAGAGGGTTTTACAATAGCATGTAAGTTCCGGCTTTTATAGCACCCAATGTTTTCCAACCTGAAATTACAATAATGAAACCTTTGGTTATTTAGAGAGTACAAATGTAATGAAAGACACTTTCAAAATTGACCACAACTATTACATACAATAAAAATGGGTTTCAATTTCCTTGAATATGATGGAAAAATAAATGCATAAAATAATTACACATTGGAAAAACACAATGGGTTGTTAGTGTTTGCATTTTGCTTGTTCTAAGATCAAGGGAAAAGAGCTTGGGGAGGAGTTAGAGGTGGGGGATACATAAAATGTTACATCCCAATTGTCTAATTACTATTTACTATTACTATGTAGGGTAAATGTGAATGTAATTTGTTATCAATGCATTATGAGTGAATGTTGTTTCTTTAATGTTATGTGAAGAAATGCATATATGTTAAATGGATGCATATTGAATTAATATTCTAACTATGGAGATGTAGTATGTGCAATGCATGTTTTATGCACAACTAACTATTGTGGGCATGTGTTAGTGGATACAGGTATTTGTTCATTCCTCCAGGGGGAAGTATCACTTAGGTGAAGGTCTTGGTCAAGTAACCTATAACGTAAGCTATTTGAGCTTACACACACACACACACTCACATTAGTATAGTTGGGTAAAGTTATTTATGTTTGGGATTGGTAAGTCATCCTTACTTTGATGTTTCTACATTAGTAAGGGACTTGTTTATATTGAGTGCATTGTTGGGTGATGTTTATCTATTTCAGCTTGTGGGTTCTTCCTATATTTCCATTCTTGTATTGATGAATAAAACATATGTTGAATATGTATATGTACACATATGCATGTCGATGATAGACCATATGCATGAAGGAATACATACATGAGGGTACATAGGTAGACATACCTATGCACACTTATGGACAAGATGCTTATGTGCATGGAACTATCAGATGGACCTTTCAACATGTATATGTATATGTATAGATATATCATATGTAGGTGATTATCAATGCAATAGTAATTATGTTTGATTATGGTGTGTAATCGAATGTTTATATATACATATATCCATATGTATATATGTATCGATACGCATGTATGATGGAAAATAGACATGCCTATACGAATGTATCGATATTTGTATACATTGTATACATGTATATAGAAGAACATATATGAATCATGTGTATATATATATGTACACAAAATATTTTGATATAATTATTATTACTATATGAAAGTAATCTTTTTTGTAAACATTAGTATGACGAACTAATACACACTTTATTGATAAGATATACATATATTACCATTCATAAACATGTACATATATATATATATGTACGTGTGAGATTATACACACATATATATATGTATATATATATTATATAGTATATACTTAGAGATCGATAAATATATAAACATGTATAATGTTTGAAGGCTGACTTAAATAATCAACTTCAAGGCTAATTTATATATTCAGCTTGGGGTGAATGTATATTACATATACAAATCTTTTAAAAGATTGTATACTTATATATAAAGGTGGGAAGTAAAGGTCGGTTAAAATGCCATGGATACACAATAGTTAAAGTTGAAAAGGAGGATTCATCTTAGTCAATGCTATATCTTTGACTTAGTAAAACTGCAAATATCTTAGATGCCTTATCATGAAATAAATATCAACAAAAAATAAAGAGGGGATAAGTTACAGAAAGTCTTTGAATCAATCAAAGTTGATTATGAGACAAAGCAACTCACCCTAGACTAAGTCGATTGTGTGCAAGTGTTGTAAATTGAGAATAGACTGATTCAAAGGGAAAAAGTTGTGCCAACTTATAAGGTGAATAGGCTGCCTATTTGGCGCCATATTAAGTAGTTCTCAGTGCTATAGAAGTACATTTGGAGAACAATTCAAATGTCACCTTTTGAGCATGTGTTGTTTCAAATAGTCTTATATTGCTGTCAACTTAAGAAGTTGATCTATGGTTTTCCTTATTGAGTATACTCTTTGTTTGTGTGTCACCTTTTAGTTGAGTTAAGTGAGTTGATATGTATGTATGTTGTTGTCAATTCTTATTTATTTTTTGTAGGATAATAAGTCTCTTTTGTGTTCTATAAATAGTAGAGTTGATCTCTGATTTGGGATGCATTCCACAAGCTTTCTTGTACAATATATATGTATTTCTTATTTGCATTTTTTTTCTATATGAGAGAGAGAGCTATGAGTATTTGTGAGATTATTTTAGCATATTGAGTGAAGTATAGTACACACTTGTGAGATAGAGGTTTATTGTGGAATTGCTTGAGAGATAAAAGATACGCTTGCTTTTTTGGAAAGTTGAGTTGCAGTTAGTTGGTTGGATAAGTGAATATAGGAATGAGGATAATTTTCCTTTATTTTTCTTATCTTTTTCAAGATTGTTTCATGATTGCTTTAATTATTCTATTGTGAATATTTTTATTTAGGGGAAAATAGTATTGCTTTGAAAAGGAATTAGAAGTTGTATATACTATTTTTTGAAGTGCTTGTAATTACTCAATAATAGGATGAGTTTTTTTTTATAGTTATTAATATACTAAATATGATCAAACAAGGGTAGTTTATGGGTTACTCATAGCTAGTATTATTTGATTATGCTAGATAGCTAGTGGGTTACTGTTGGGATTGTTGTCCATTGAAGGGATGGAACTTATACTTTTCCTTAATGAGTAGAGATGTCCTAGAGTTTGTATTAAATTTTATAGGTTAATTTTGGGGTTAAAGCTTACCCATGGGATGGATTACCTATGCATAGATTATAGTGGCCTTAATTCAAAATGAGCTTAAGTAAAATGAATAGTTGACCATCAATTGAAGTACTGAGTGAGAACACTTTTTCCATAGTAGTGTGATTTCCTTTAGCTCCACTATTAGTTCAACATGTCCATGTAGTGCATGCTAGTTGTAGATTGTAGGCTAACAAGTTCTAGTCATGTAGGGCACAACACTAAGGTCAGTGTGGTTTTTTCATATGGGGTTACTCAACCAATCTCTTCATCGAAGGATAGAGCCATCTATCATTTATAGATGTGTGGGGGACTACATATGAGTCCATGGTTGGTGAAAAAGTACTTGAGTGATGCTTCTCCTCTTCAGCAGGGGACAAAAGACCAAGGTTTTGAAAGGCGATTTCCTATACCATCTATATTTATTGCTCTATGTGGGTAATTGTGTACATTCTTTGAATATTTAATTTGTGAAATTATTATATTGAAATGGAACCCTTGTTGTATATTGTTATGGAATCTTTGTTCATATTTTCTCTATAAAGATTTTTTTTTTATTACAATGGCTTGTTACATAGTTTATTTACTCGCACAGTGAAAACTTGGGAAATATTTACTTCAGTGAAGGGTTGGCATGTTACATGTGGAAAACCTTGAACAAGAAAGGGTAAAAGCTAGGGTTGAGAGGGAAGTTCCAAATAATGAGAATGAGGGGGAAAAGTCTTCTTAGGGATGTGATGAAACTCATGATCATGATCATGAGAAATCACCTTCTCCATCTAAGGAAACAAATAAGAAGCATATGGCTCCCGAACTTTCCAAAGATATGAAGAAAATTACCCCACCCAAGTTTGAGGGAAGTTCCAATAGAGATAAAGCTGAGGCTTGGTACTCCAAATGGAAAAGTATTTCCAGATTTGAAATTACACTGAGGTCACCAAAGCCACATGGGGCACACACAAGTTAGTAGGAGAAGCCTATAATTGGTGGATAAATACAAATATGGAGCTCAATATTAACTCATGGAAACTAACATGGGGTGAGGGTATGTGTAGGATCATCATGGAAAAAATAGGCCTTTAAGTGGCAAATTTTTTGGAAAAATAGAAGTTAGGCAATGTGACGTAAAAATTTGAATAAGTTATCTATATTATTTCAAAAATATGTAAGAATAGAATCTACAGAAAATTGAATGTAGTTTCTCAACTACTAGATTTATTTAAAAAAAAAAATCTATTTGGTGAAAATTTGAAATTTCAATGCAGTAGTACTTAAATTTCAGGGAAAAAATAAGAAGTAGGTGTTTGATTTTTTTATAAGATTTTATATAAAATTAGAGGACTCATGTCCCCATGTGATGCATATTTTTTTGTAACTTTTTTCCAAGTAAAGAATTAATTATGAATTTTTTATTACTACTAAAAAAAAAAACTCATATGTTTGACCACCTTAACTTGGTCAATACTTCATGAAATTCATTTTTTTATAAAATCCTATAGTATACAAAGCATAGAATGTGATGCATGTTTTGGATTCAAAAAATGTGATATTGTTTGAAAGCTATAGATGCTTTTCAATCAGCCTATAAATAAGGAATTTAGTCGTAATTCAAATAGAAAATGAATACTAATTATTTATTAAATTCAAAGTAGAGAATAATTTATATTGGTGCAAAGTTGAAAATCTCCTTTAAAAGCCCTTTTTGTTTCATCAATTTTGGGTAAAAAAATTCTTCGGCCACATACCCATCATATCACCACTTTTTTGCCCATCATGATCCTGCACATACTCGTGAATTTTTTGATATTTTTCATAAGAGGTGGTTGCCAAAACTCTACATTGACTAGAAACTCACAGATATCTAGAGTTTCAGACAAGGTAATATGTTGGTCAATGAGTATTGGGAGAAGTTTACCTAACTTCTATGTTATGTTCCTATGTACCAAAAAGATGAACGCTTCCACATAAGAAAGTTTATCATGGGAATTAACAGTCAAATCAGAGGAGAGGTGGATGTGCACAATCCAAAAAACTACAGATCTTGTGTATGAGAAAGCAGTTAACTAGGAGTAGAAGCTCAAAGCTATCTCCACCCGTTAGGAAAATTGAGAATGTAAGAAGGTCGTGGAAGTTCAAGACAAGTTGTGATGTAGAAAAAAGTACCATTTTCTTAACATGAGATTAATTGGACTTAATGAGGCCTTAATCTAGTGTTGTGAGGCATTTTATGCATCCACACTAGGTCTTGGACCCTTCCAAACTAAATAAAATGCTTTTAATGACATCTTGTGAAGGTTTTGCGAAGTGTTGTAAGACATTTCCTCACTCTTCTAGACTCTATTAATTACAATTCACCTGAAAATCACCTTTTTATTCATCAGCAAGCCCTATTTTTAAATATTGTAAAGTCTTGTAACAAACTTTCATGCTTTTCTAGGCACATATTCACTATTTCTCCCCTTTTCATGCTTTATTCGACCCCTTTATGCTCTAATATGCTTAATTAAGTGTATTTTTAAGTATTATCCCAACAAACAATATTTCCTGACACACATTTTTAGGTCCTAGGTGGGACCCATTTGCCATGGGTGGAAAAATGAGTCCCCCTTGCCCACAAATTCAAAATATTTTAAATTTCCTTTCGAGATTTTATTTAAAATCACTTGATGTCAACCTATGATGAGGTATGAATGGGTAACTAAGGAACAAGTGTGTATAAATATGTGATTCTCACCTCATTTTCACATCTTCTAATCTCTTATCTTTCAAAATATCCTCATTTCTCAATCATCTATCATCCATCTCAAGTTAAACAAGTTAGGGCTCTCACATTGTAAGTCATCAATTTAGCTTCCTAAGACATTCAAGGGAAGATTCTACATGTTATGTTGCAAAATTTCAAAATCAATCATCATGGAAAGGTAATCTATTCCACTGTTGCATGTTTCATTAAATTCTTTCATCATTTTGGTTTAATTACCTTTAAACGAGTTCTGACCAAGGAAAACCCCATGCCTTAACAATCAAAATTTCTTTTTTTCTTCTTGTGTGTTTACAGATTTAGGTCCTTTGGAAGCTTGAAAATCATTGAAGATCAAGTTGCAAGATTGCTAAAGTCCTCTCTTCATTATTCAAGTCAAAATATCAACAAAAAGACACTTTCAGACCCAAATCCAACAATTTCAGAAGTGGACATCTGTAGGAAGTAGAAGTGTAGATCTAGCTCCACAAAATCAACTCCTAAATTTGTAGATTTCTATAGGTGGACTAATTTTCCACCCATCGCGAATGAGTCTCATTTGTAGGCCTGAAAAGTGGTTTTGTCAAAATTCAACTCTTGGTTGTTAAAAACCTGTTTCCTGGACTTTTCATTAGAAGTAGGACTAATTTTCCATGCATGAAAAATCAGTCCTAGTGGCTATTAACAATGAATTCTGGAACATTCCAGAACGTTCCAGCAACAATAATCTGCCCCTAGGTGCACTCTATCTAGTTCCATCAATTTATGTTTTCATTTGTTTAAGTTTCTAGTTTGTGTTTGTAGTCAACATTGTGTTTTCCAACATTTTGCATTAGATTAATTTACATTCATTTATTTTCATTTGTAAGCATTCAGACACCTCCACACATACTTCATGTCAATATTCCATCCATCCTCATTCTAATCTTGAATGAAACATTGTGCATTTTTTGACCCATTTTTCTCCTTCTAGGTGAAATACCCTAGAAGTGATAGAAAGATGGCCCCTTGTCATTTTCATGGCCTTTTAGGTCTTGTTTTATGGTGTTGGAAATTTTTTTCTCTAATTTTATGTTGTGACATGGCTTGAACATGCTTATTTATGTACTAAAACTCAAAGAATGATGTCTTGTGAAGGTGTTGTGAAGTGTTGTAAGACATTTCTACATTCTTCTAGACTCTATTAGTTACAATTCACCTAAAAATCACCTTTTTATTCATAACCAAGTCCTATTTTGAAGTGTTGTAAAGTCTTGTAACAAGCTTTCACACTTTTCTAGGCACTTCTTCACTATTTATCCCTTTTTCATGCTTTATTTGACCCTTTTATGCTCTCATATGCTTAATTAAGTGAATTTTTTAGGATTATCCCGAGAAACAACATTACATAAACATATTTCCCAACACTTTTTTTTAGGTCCTAGGTGGGACCCATTTGCCATGGGTGGAAAATGAGCCCCCCTTGGCCCCAAATTCAAAATATTTTAAATTTCCTTTCGAGATTTTATTCAAAATCACTTGATGTCAGCCTATGATGAAGTATGAATGAGTAACTAAGGCACAAGTGTGCATAAATAAGTTATTTTCACCTCATTTTACATCTTCTACAATCTTCTCACTCATTCAAGCATTTCATCTCATATTTCAAGCATTGAAGCATTCTACAACATCAATTGAAGCACTATTCAAGTACTTTGAAGCAGCCATTGACATTACATCAGGTTTACATCAGCAAGGGTTTAGTAAATTAATAGCAATTTCATATTGTTAGTTTATCATTCCTTTGCATTTCATTACTTTTTTGAAGGTTTGATTACCAAATGCAGGGTTTGACCAAGACAAACCCCTATTTACTAACCTTAAACAATTTTTCCGTATTGCATGTTTGTTTGCAGACCTAGGTATGCAAATTTGACAAGATTTCTAGTATTGAAGATTTCTTTACAAGTCAACTAGGTGCTTCAAGTCAACTTAAGTCTACTTCAAGCTTGGAGAAGGTTTTCTGTCCATTTTCTAGAGAATTGACTTCGACAACCCGACAAGTAGTGATTTCTAGATATGGTGTTGCAAAGTTGTTTGTTGATTTTTAAAAAAATTGGGAAAGGATTGATTAGCCCCTAGTGGTGAATGAGTCCCACCTTATGACTAAAAATCTAAATTTTGTCAGATTCTATATCTCGATAGACAAAAGTTTATTCTCGATAGTTTTTCACCAGGAAGAGGACTAATTCACCACCCTGGGTGAATGAGTGCCACTATGAAAAATCAATAATTTCAACCAGCATTCAAAACACTCTAGATTCATCACACTTCATCTAGGTGCACTCAGATTCATCCTACTCCTTTTTGTTCTGCATAATTTCTTTATTTACTTCATTGTTTGCATATCACAACATGTTTTCAAACATAGTGTAAATCTTAGTTTTGCATTTGTTTTAATCCATTTAATTCAGTCAATTACATTTAGTTAACTTGATTTAGGTTAGAAAACATCACACATAACATAATTTGAATGAACCCTTTAGAATTTTTGGCCTAATTCTCTCCTTTTAGGTGAAAAACCCTAGAAGAGTTAGAGAAGTCCTAAGAGCCAAAAATCTACTATTCATTTTTGTGAATCTGACTTTTGAGAACTTTTCTTTTATGATTTCATTTACATATTTCATCCTACTTTGCATTTGCATTAACATTCAATTAGTACATTGTTTTGTTTTTGCATTTTAGGACATTTTATCTTGCATTAGTGAAAGCTTCATTTTGGAATTGTATCTCATTGAAAACACAAAAAAATTTTATGCTACATCATTGTTTTCATTCTTTAGGACATTAACATCATCTTAAATTTTTTGAAAAAATATAAAAAATTTGCATACTGGGACTCATTTTCCACCCAAGGTGAGTCAATCCCTCTACACTTTTTAAACAACATTTTTGTCGTCTTTTTAGCGTTTTTCTGCATTACTACTTGTTTCCGCATTCTATTTTACTTTCCAACATCTTTTTTTTTCATCATTTATTACACCTTAGTTTATTCACATCATGGCATTTTCTTTCAATAAGTTTTGGAATTCATTAAATTCTTTGGTAGACATGTCCAATTGTGCCTTTGGCTATGACCCTAATGACCTTGAACAACCTCATGCTCCTTTAACTCCTCATGCTTGTCCTCCATGTGAAGTAGACATCATTGGAGAATATGATGCTAGCATGAAAAATTTCTACATTCACAACCCTTTTATGATCACAAAGTCACAAACCCTCCTATCAACCTTGAAGAGACATATGGTAAATGATTCACTATCTTAAGTAAACAAGGTTGTGACAAAAAAAATGAACATGAAATCCATCAACTTCTTCAAAAATAATCAACTGAAGCACACACAACAGAATTAGGATATTTTGATTCTTCTCATCCTGATAAATATCCTCTTCAACCTACAAGACTTGAGGATGTTGGAATAGTAATCTTGAATGCTCCTCCTAACTTAAACATTCTCCTTCCATGTGAACAACCATTATCTCCTTCTAATGACAAGGATGTTAGGATCCTTGTGGGTCCTCTTCCTCCTTCTATTGATGAACAAGGAAAATATAGCAAGCAAAAAATGATCTTACAAACTTAAAAAGATCAAGTTTCCCACACATCCTCAACCTGAATGTGAAAGGAGACTTCAACTACTTAAAAATAAAGGTCTTATACTTTTACCACCTATGAACAAGTTGGTTATTCATCCAAAAAGCTCTAACATACCATTTTTCAAATATCATCATCTCCTTGGACATTGCACTGAGGAATGTAAAACATTTAAGGACATACTAGATAAGTATCACTTCACTAATACCTATTGTTTCCTCATCATACCTTAAAGCAACCAATTCCAATTATCATGCCATAGTTGTAGAATTCCCTATTCTCACTATTGCATGATCCTTTCACATCACCTACCTCATCTCATTCTTTCCTTTACACATTGTGGAGGGCCAGAAGCTATTAGCCTTGTCCTTGTAATGCACTTGTCCTTGTCTCTTAACTATATTATTCCTTTTCTAATTTTTAAGATTGAGAAACCAATACTTTAGTTAATGGTTGACTTTCATTTTCATTACTTGTCCCTTTTTCTTTTTTGCGTTTTCATGTGTGTATCGTATTCCCACATATTGTGTGTTTGATGTTCCCTCTCTTCATACACTTCTTCTACGTGTTCCTCTATTCTTCTATATGTCATACATTATCTTTTTTGCTTTTTTGTTTTGTGTTTTCATTTTGGGGATGACGCAAAGCATAGAGATGCCCTATGTACCTTCCAAGTTGACCCAAAAGGTCCTTGTCTTTTATAATTTTTTTTTTTATGTTTTCCTTTTGGAGATGACACAAAGCATAGAGACAACCTATGTCTCTTCCATGTTGACCCAAAAGGTCCTTGTCTTTTTCGCTTTTTTTTTTTTTTTTCCTTTTGGGGATGACGTAAAGTGTAGAGATGCCCTATGTATCTTCTATGTTGACCCAAAAGGTCCTTGTCTTTTCACTTTTTTTTTTTGTTTCCTTTTGGGGATGATGCAAGGAATTGAGACCGAAATGTCTCCTTCATGTTGACCCAAAATCTTTTTCATTTTCTTTTTCCTTTTAGTTTTCTTTCGTTTTTCTTGTGTTTTCCTTTTAGGGATGATGCAAAGTGTCGAGACTGCAATATCCCTTCCATGTTGACCCAAAATGGACTTTTCCTTTTTGCTTTGTTTTCACTCTCTTTGTGTCATTCTTCCATTTCTATGTGCTTTGGGGAATGATGATAGTTTGAAGCTCTTTCATAAAAACATTGTAGCAATGAACATACTGACCCAAATCTATAGATCCCTTATGTGTTTGGTGTGCTTTCTTTTCTTGGGGGCAACTCCCTTTCTTTGTTTTTCATTTTTCCTTGACATGACACATCCTAACTTTGAAACATATGACTTGGCATAGGGATTTCTAGATTGGCTCTCATGTCTTGTTTTCTTTTTTCTTTTTCTTTTCTTCTCTACTTTAAAGTAATTACTCACAAACTGATGTGTAGCAATTCCTTTAAAGGGGAGAATCCATTACCATAATTAATGTGCATTCATGGTTCTTAGTTTATCCTTTTCATTTATATGATGTGTTCGTCACTTTGTGGATGAAATTGGGTGTGATGTCCTTCATAATTGTGATCTTTCCAAGCATATTACATTCCTCTTGGTGGCCTGATGTGACCCACTACATCCCCTAAGTTGCAAATACACTATTCTTTGATTGGTCCTCTCTTGGATACATTAGACACAATGTTCCCTAAGTGATTGACCTTGCATGAACTAAACAATACTCCTTTGATCAATTTAAACTTTTATGCTTTACATTTTTGCATTTTTCTATTTTTGCACTTTTTTTCACCTTGCATAACACAACTTGCATGACTATGGTACCTTTGTCTTTTTGTTCATAGCATTTTTCATTGTGGTACCTTGTTAAAGTTATCAACAGGTATAACTTTGGCATGGTTGAGCAGGAAGCCCACCTAGGGGTATGAATTTTCCCCATAACCTCCTTTATTTTTCTGAGTGCATACCAACTAGCATATGTATGTTACCTTTTGGGCTTTCTCACCCTGTAGAAAACTAGTTTTGTGGCCCTAGAGTGAGTACATTTTGGCCTTCTCAGCCAACGGACCGTCATGTGTTATGTTGCCTTAGAATGAGTACGCATTCTCTTTTTCAAAAAATCAACCCAGATCTAATCCACAACTAGTTGGATTTTAGATTTTTGGCTCTGAGGACTTCTCTAACTCTTCTAAGGATTTTCACCTAAAAGGAGAGAGGTAAGGCCAAAAATGCTAAAGGGTTCATTCAAATTACGGTATGTGTGATGTTGTATAACCTAAATGACGTTAACTAAATGCAATTGACTGACTTAAATGGATGAAAACAAATGCAAAATGAAGATTTACATTATGTTTGAAAACACACTATGATATGCAAACAATGAAGTAAATGAAGAAATTATGCAGAATAGAAAGGAGAAGGATGAATCTGAGTGCACATGGATAAGTGTGATAAATTTGGAGTGTTTTTAATGCAAGTTGAAATTATTGATTTTTTATAGTTGGACTCATTCTCCCAGGGTGGCGAATTAGTCCTCCTCCTGGTGAAAAACTGTTGGAAATAGGTTTCTGTTTGTTGAGATATAAAATCTGAAAAAATTAAGATTTTTATTCCTAAGGTGGGACTCATTCGCCATAGGTGGTGAATTATTCCTCTCCCAAATTTCTAAAAAATCAGGACACAACTCTACAACACTAGATTTGGAAATCATTGCTTGTCAGTTTGTCGAAGTCAATTCTATAGAAAATGGACAGAAAATCTTCTCCAAGCTTGGAGTTGACTTAAGTTGACTTGAAGCACTTAGTTGACTTGTAAACCAATCTTCAATATGAAAAATCTTGTCAAATTTGTATACCTAGTTCTGCAAACAAACATACAATAGGGAAAAATGGTTTAAGGTTAGTGAATAGGGGTTTGCCTTGCTCAAACCCCATTTTGGTAATCAAACCTTCAATAAAATAATGAAATGAAAAGGAATGATAAAATAACTGCATGCAATTTCTATTAACTTACCAAACCCTTGATAATGTAAAACTAAAGTAATGTCAATGGTTGCTTCAAAGTACTTCAATAGTGCTTGAAAGATGTTGTAGAATGCTTGAATGCTTGAAATATGAGATGAAATGCTTGAATGAGTGAGGATATTGTAGAAGATGTAAAATGAGGTGAAAATCACTTATTTATACACACTTTTTCTTTAGTTACCAGTTCATATGTCATCATAGGGCAGCATCAAGTGATTTTGAATAAAATCCCAAAAGGAAATTTAAAATATTTTGAATTTTGGGACAAGGAGGACTCATTCGCCACCCATGGCGAATGGGTCCCACCTAGGACCTAAAAATGTGTGTCAGGAAATATGTTGTATTTAATATTGTTTATCAGGATAATACTCTAAAATAAACTTAATTAAGCATATGAGAGCATAAAGGGGTCAAATAAAGCATGAAAAAGGGATAAATAGTGAAGATGTGCCTAGAAAAGAATGAAAGCTTGTTACAAGACTTTACAACACTTAAAAATAGGACTTGGTGATGAATAAAAAGGTTTTTTTTTAGGTGAATTGTAATTAATAGAGTCTAGAAGAATATAGTAATTTCTTACAACACTTCATAACACCTTCAAAAGACATCATTCTTTGAATTTTAGTATCTAAATAAGCATGTTCAAGCCATGTCACAACATAAAATTAGAGCAACATAGTTCCAACACCATGAAAAAAAACCTAAAAGGCCATGAAAATGACAAGTGGCCATTTTTCTATGGCACATTTAGCCCCCACTTTATTGAGAGGATGAACTTTCTTCAAACTCACACTAAAGTAGCCATGAATATCGAGAACAGGGTTCAAATGCACTTACGATAGCAATATGGAATGACAATGATGAAAAGGGATGATGAAGCCCCTAGGATGAAAATATCATTGTAGACTAAGCATAAGAACAAAGGAACACACAAGTGTTGAAATGAATTGGATGAAGCTTCGATCGTCAATCCAACTAGTTGTGGATTAGATCTAGGGAAAAGAGAATGTATATTCACTTTGGGGTGACAAAACACATGATGGTCCACTAGGTGAGAAGGCCCAATTGTACTCACTCTAAGGCCATAAAACTGGTTATCAGTAGGGTGAGAAATCCCAAAAGGTAAGATACATACACTAGTTGGTATGCACTCGCAAAAACAAAAGTGGCTTATGGGGAAAAGTCATGCTACTAGGTGGGTTTCCCACTCAATCATATTAAAGTTATATCCATTGATAACTCTAACAAGGCGCCACAAAGAAAAATGAACTAAAAGAAAGGTACCACAGTCATGCAACCTGCGTTATGCAAGGTGGCAAAAAGGGAATGCAAAATGCAAGAATGTAAAAATGTAAAGTGCAAAAAATTAAAGTGTAAGAGTGTAAAATTTTCAAAGGAGTCTTGCTTAGTTCATGCAAGGTCAGTCACTTAGGAAACATTGTGTTTAATGTCTCCAAGAGGGGACCACTCAAAGAATAGTATATTCACAACTCAAGGGTTGTAGTGCCTCGCATCAGGCCACCGAGAGGAATGAAATATGATTTGAAAATCACAATTGTGAAGGATATCACACCCAATGTCATCCACAAAGTGACAAACACATCATATAAACAACAAGGCTACACTAAGAATGATGAATGCACATGAATTATGGTAATGTATGCCCCCCACTTTAAAGGAATTTCTACACATCGATTTGTGAGTAATTACTTTAAAGTAGAGAAGAAAATAAAAAGCAAAAAGAAAACATGACATGAGAGCCAACCTAGAAAGCCCTATGCCAAGTCATATGTTTTGAAGTTAGGTTGTGTCATGTCAAGTAAAAATGAAAAAAAAAAGAAAGGAAGTTTCCCCCTAGAAAAGAAAGTACACCAAACACATAAGGGATCTATGGATTTGGGGTTAGTATGTTCGCTGCTACAGTGTTTTTATGAAAGATCTCAAAACTATCATCCTTCCCCAAAGCACATAGAACTAGAAGAATGACACAAAAAGAGTGAAAACAAAGGAAAAAGGAAAAGTCCATTTTCGGTCAAAATGGAAGAGACATTGTGGTCTTGATGCTTTGTGTCATCCCTAAAAGGAAAACACAAGAAAAATGAAAGAAAACTAAAAGGAAAAAGAAAATAAAAAATATTTTGTGTCAACATGAAGGAGACATTTCAGTTTTAATTCCTTGCATCATCCCCAAAAGGAAAATGCAAAACAGAAATGTGAAAAAGACAAGGACCTTTTGGGTCAACATGGAAGAGACATAGGGCATCTCTACACTTTGCTTCATCCCCAAAAGGAAAACACAATAAAAAAGTGAAAAAAAACAAGGACCTTTTGGGTCAACATGGAAGAGACATAGGGCATCTCTATGCTTTGCATCATCCCCAAAAGGAAAACACAAAACAAAAAGCGAAAAAGGAAATGTACGACATATAGAAGAATAGAGGAACAAATAGAAGAAGTGTACAAAGAGAGGGAACATCAAACATGATATGGGGGAATACAATATGCACATGAAAATGAAAAAAGGAAAAAGGGACAAGTAATGCAAATGTAAGTCAACCATTAACTAAGGTATTGGTTTCTCAATCTTAAAATGCAGAAAAGGAATAACATAGTTAAGAGACAAGGAAAAGTGCATTACAAGGACAAGGATAACAACTTCTAGCTCTCCAAAATGTGTAGAGGAAAGAATGAGCTGAGGTGGGTGATGTGGAAAGGATTATGTAATAGAGAGAATAGGGAATTATACAACTATGGCATAATAATTGGATTTAGTTGCTTTAAGGTATGAAAGGGAAATGATCTATATTAGTGAAGTGATACTTATCTAGTATGTACTTCAATGTTTGACATTCCTCAGTATGATGTCCAAGGAGGCGATGATATTTGAAAAATGGTATGTTAGACTCTTTCAGATGAATAACCAATCTATTCATAGGTGGTAAAAGTATAAGACCTTTATTTAAGAGCAATTCAAGTCTCCTTTCACATTTAGGTGGAGGATGTGTGGGAAACTTGATCTTTTTAAGTTTGTAAGGTCATTTTTGCTTGCTAGATTAGCCTTGTTCATGAATAGGAGGAAGAGGAACCATAGGGATCTTAAAATCATTGTCATTAGAAGGAGATAATGGTTGTTCACGTGGAAGGGGAATGTTTAAGTTGGGATGAGCAATAAAGATTAGTGTTCCAACATCCCAAAGTCTCCTAGGTTGAAGAGGATATCTATCAAAATGAGAAGGATCTTCATAGCCTAGTTCTATTATGTGTGGTTCGATTGATTGTTGTTCAAGAAGTTGATGGATGTCATGTTCATGTTTTGTGTCACAACCTTTTTTACTTAATATAGTGAATCCTTTACCATACATCTCTTCAAGGTTGATAGGAGTGTTTGTGAATTTGTGATTATAAAAGGGTTGTGAATGTGATTGGTGAGAGGAACTAGGTCCACTTGAGGGAGGAACCTTAGGTCCTATATAGTGAAATTAGGATGTAGGTTGGCAAAGTGATCAGGAGGAGCAATAGTGGGAAGATCTTGTGACCTCATGGAGGGATAAAAGGTTGCATTTTCTTCTAGGTGATCAAGGCAATCATTGTAGAACTTGTTCATGTTAGCATCATCTTATCCAATGATGTCTATTTCATATGGATGACAAGAATGAGGAGTTAAAGGAGCATGAGGTTGTTCAAGGTCATTAGGGTTATAGCCAAAGGCACAATTGGACATGTCTACCAAAGACTTTAATGAATTCGAAAACTTATTGAAAGAAAATGCCATGATGCAAATAAACTAAGATGCAATAAATGATGAAAAATAGAGATTCTAGAAAGTAAATAAAAATGCAAAAATAGGAAGCAGTAATGCAGAAAAATGTTGAAAAGATGACCAAAATGTTGTTTAAAAAGTGCAGAGACTGATTCGCCCTAGGTGGTGAATGAGTCCCAGTATGCAATTTTTTCATAATTTTCAAAAATTTTAAGATGATGTTAATGTATTACATAATGAAAAAAATGATGAAGAATGCAAGTTTTCTATGTTTTCAATGAGATGCAATGCAAAAATGAAGCTTTCACTAATGCAAGATAGAATGTCCTAAAATGCAAAAATAAAACAATGTAATAATTGAATGTTAGTGCAAATGCAAATTATAATGCAATATGTAAATGAAATTAGAAAGAAAAGTGCTCAAAATTTAGGTTGACCAAAATGAATCATAGATTTTTGGCTCATAAGACTTCTCTAACTCTTCTACTATTTTTCACCTAAAAGGAGAGAGGTAGGGCCAAAATTGCTAAAGGGTTCATTCAAATTATGTTATGTGTGATGTTGTCTAACCTAAATGAAGTTAACTAAATGAAATTGACTAACTTAAATGGATGAAAATGAATGAAAAACTAAGATTTACACTATGTTTGAAAACATGATGTGATATGCAAAAAATGAAGTAAATGAAGAAATTATGTAGAACAAAAAGGAGCAAGATGAATCTGATTGCACCTGGATGAAGTGTGATGAATCTGGAGTGTTTTGAATGCTGGTTGAAATTATTGTTTTTTCACAGTGGGACTCATTCGCCTAGGGTGGCGAATTAGTCCTCCTGGTGAAAAATTGTTGGGAACAAGTTTCTGTGTGTCAGGATCCAGAATCAGACAAAATTTAGATTTTTAGTCCTTAGGTGGGACTCATTCACCATAGGTGGTGAATCAGTCCTCTCCCAAATTTCTAAAAAATCGGGAGACAACTCGGCAACACCAGATTGGAAATCACTGCTTGTTGGGTTGTCAAAGTCAATTATGCAGGAAATGGACAAAAAACCTTCTCCAAGCTTGAAGTAGACTTAAGTTCACTTGAAACACCTAGTTGAATTGTAAACCAATCTTCGACACGAAAAATCTTGTCAAATTTGCATACCTAGGTCTACAAACAAGCATGCAATAGAGAAAAATGGTTTAAGGTTAGTGAATAGTGGTTTTCCTTCGTCAAACCCCGCTTTTGGTAATAAAAACTTCAATAAAATAATGAAATGTAAAGGAATGATAAATTAACAATGTGCAATTGCTGTTAACTTACCAAACCCTTGATGATGTAAATCTAAAGTAATGTCAATGGCTACTTCAAAGTACTTGAATAGTGCTTGAAAGATGTTGTAGAATGCTTGAATGAGTGAGGAGATTGTAGAAGATGTAAAATGAGGTTAAAATCACTTATTTATACACACTTGTGCCTTAGTTACCCATTCATACCTCATCATAGGCTGACACCAAGTGATTTTGAATAAAATCCCAGAAGAAAATTTAAAATATTTTGAATTTCGGGCCAAGGGGGACTCATTCGCCACCCATGGTGAATGGGTCCCACCTAGGAACTAAAAATGTGTGTCAAGAAATATGTTGTATTTAATATTATTTTTTAGGACAATACTAAAAAATACACTTAATTAAGGATTTGAGAGCATAAAGGGGTCAAATAAAGCATGAAAAAGGGATAAATAGTGAAGATGTGAATAGAAAAGCATTAAATCTTGTTACAAGACTTTACAACACTTCAAAATAGGACTCGGTGATGAATAAAAAGGTGATTTTTGAGGTTTATTGTAATTAATAAAGTCTAGAAGAATGTACAAATGTCTTACAACACTTAACAACGCCTTCAAAAGACATTTTTCTTTCAATTTTAGTACCTAAATAAGCATGTTCAAGCCATGTCACAACATAAAATTTGAGCAACATAGTTCCAACACCATGAAACAAGACCTAAAAGGCCATGAAAATCACAAGGAGCCATTTCATTATGTGATTTTCTGTTTCTTGTGATTCCCTCTCTTGGAAGCATTAGGTACAATGTTGCCCAGAATGAGAGCTTGTACTTATCCTCTCTTGGAGACATTGAGCAAGATGTTCCATAAGATGAGACATTACGCGAACAAAGAAAAATCCCTTTGAACAACCTTCATATTATTTTGCATTAACAATCTTTGTAAGTATCAAATTCATTTCATTTTCTTTTGTGGTGCCTTGTTAAAGTTATCAGAAGGTATAACTTCGATATGGTTGAACCAGGAAGCCCACCTAGCAGCATGACTTTCCCCATAGCCACCTTTGTGTTTGTGAGTGCATACCAACTAGCATATGTATCTTACTTTTTGGGCTTTCTCACCTTGTGAATAACTAGTTCTATGGCCCCACAATGAGTATACCTTTGGCATTTCTCACCTAGCAGACAACCAAGAAGTCTCGTTGGCCTAGAGGGAGTACATCTTTTCTACCCCATCTCTCATTCTTTCCTTTGCATGATTTTGTGTGTTGGGGGCTTTACCTACATGCAGATCTCTCTTGAATGTCTACTTTAGTGTGAGTTTGAAGCAAGTTCATCCTCTCACTAGAGCGGGGGAAAAATGTGTCGTAGAAAAAAGTACCCTTTGTTTGACATGAGATTAATTGGACTTAATGAGCCCTTAATCTAGAGTTGTGATGCATTTTATGCATCCACACTAGGTCTTAGACCCTTGAAAACTAAATAAAATGATTCTAATGATGTCTTGTGAAGGTGGTGTGAAGTGTTGTAAGACATTTCAACACTCTAATAGACTCTATCAATTACAATTCACCTAAATAACATTTTTTTATTCATCAACAAGGCCTATTTTGAAGTGTTGTAAAGTCTTGTAACAAGCTTTCATGCTTTTCTAGGCACATCTTCACTATTTATCCATTTTTCATGCTTTATTTGACCCCTTTATGCTCTCATATCCTTAATTAAGTATATTTTTGAGTATTATCTCGATAAACAATATTAAATATAACATATTTCCTGCCGCACATTTGTAAGTCCTAGGTGGGACCCATTCGCCATGGGTGGCGAATGAGTCCCCCTTGGCCCCAAATTCAAAATATTTCAATTTCCTTTTGGTATTTTATTCAAAATAGCTTGATGCCGGCCTATGATGAGGTATGAATGGGTAACTAAGGCACAAGTATGTATAAATATGTGATTCTTACCTCATTTTCAGATCTTCTAATCTCTTATCTTTCATAATCTCCTCATTTCTCAATCATCTATCATCCATCTCAAGTTAAGAAAGTTAGGGATTTCACATTGTAAGTCATCAATTTAGCTTCCTAAGACATTCAATGGAAAATTCTACATGTTATGTTGTAGAATTTCAAGATCAATCATCATGGCAAGGTAATCTATTCCATTGTTGCATGTTTCATTCCATTCTTTCATCATTTTGGTTTAATTACCTTAATGAGTTTTGACCAATGAAAACACCCATGCCTTAACAATCAACATTTCTTATTCTCTCTTTTGTATTTGGAGATTTAGGTCCTTTGGAAGCTTGGAAATCATTGAAGATCAAGTTGCAAAGTTGCTAAAGTACTCTCTTCATTATTCAAGTCAAAATATCAACAAAAAGTCACTTTCATACCTAAATCCAACAATTTCAAAAGCAGACATTTGTAGGAAGGAGAAGTGCAGATCTAGCTCCACAAAATCAACTCCTGAATTTGCAGATTTCTGTAGGTGGACTAATTCACAACCCATGGTGAATGAGTTCAATCTGTAGGCCTAAAAAGTGGTTTTGTCAAAATTCAGCTCCCGAGAGTCAAAACCTGTTTCTTGGACTGTTCATTAGAAGCAGGACTAATTCACCATGCATGGAAAATCAGTACTAGTGGCCATTAATGTTGACTTCTAGAACATTCTAGAACCTTCCAACAACAATAATTTTCCTCTAGGTGCACTCTATTTAGTTCCATCGATTTATGTTTTCATTTGTTTAAGTTTCTAGTTCATTTTTGTAATCAACATTGTGTTTTCTAGCATCTTGCATTAGATTAATTTAAATTGATTTATTTGCATTTGTAAGCATTTAGAAACCTACACACACACTTCACATCAATATTCCATCCATCCTCATGCTAATCTTGAGTGAAACATTGTGCATTTTTGGACCCATCTTTCTCCTTCTAGATGAAAAACCCTAGAAGTGATAGAACGAAAGTAGGTCCCAAAATTGTTCATTTCACAAGCCAACTCCAAAGAAGGTGGAGTTTGTGAAAAATATACCTAAGCAAGGGGAAAAGAGATCTCGTAGTAGTTGAAAAGTGTTACAAAGGGAATGGAAGAGGAATGGTTCCAATGGTGGGAATACCAACAATGCTATTGGAAATGCTAGTAAATATGGAGAACCTGCAAGGAAGAGAGGATTGTATATTGGATGCTATACATGTGGAGGAGACTTCTTTGCTAGATAATGTCCTAATAGGTCTTCTATTAATCCACTACCTACCTAGCAAGAAATGTTCCAACAAAAGATAACTGCAGCTATGGATGATCACCAGGTGGAGTACCAACTGACTCCAATTGAAACTCTAGGTATTTTGTTTGGCTTACCCATTTCTATACTTATAAATACTGGTGCAACTAAGAATTTCATTTGACCTAGAGTAGCTAAGAAATTATCTATAATGTTTGGATACATAGCAATGTCTTGGGATGTAGAGTATGCAAACTGGACAAGAGCAAAGGTGGAACAATGTTTGTTCGAGGCTAGGATATAGCTACCTTATTTTTCTACAGAAGTGAACCTATATGTCATGCCTTTATAATCCTATGATGTTATCTTAGGTATGAATTGGCTATGGAGACATACGACTAAGGTTTATTCATATGCTAAAATTATAGAATGCCTAGATGATCTTGGTAACCAAGTGAAGTTTGAAGGAATACCTAGAGAGTTCAAGATTCATCAATATCTACAATGCAACTATTAAGGGCTAATAATAGAGGGTTCAAAATATTTGTAGTTAAGATTGAGGAACTAGAAGAGAACCTTGATAACTTTGGGTCACAAAAATTCCAAGAGATGGAAGAGGGTGAAATGGATGAAACTGGAATGATGGAAATGGAGAGGTACCTTATATTGAGAAAGTTTTCAGATTTGTTTCCAAATGAGTTACCTGGATTGCCACCGAAAAGGATATTTGACTTCTCCATAGAAATAGTTTTAGGGTCTGAACCTATTTCCAAGGTGCCATATAGGATGACAACAATTAAGCTAAAGAAGCTTAAGGAACAATTGAATGAATTGTTGTCTAAGGGGTTGATAAGACCATGCATATCACCTTGGGGAGCGCCAACCATCTTTGTGAAAAAGAGGAATGGTACTTTACATAGTTTTGCATTGATTATCACATGCTAAGAAAAGGAATGTTCAGTAAAGAACAAGTATTTTTTACCATGCATTGACAATATTTTTGGACAAATGAGGGGATTTGCCATATTCTCTAAGATAGATTTGAGATCTAGATGCCATTAGCTTAGAATTAAGGATGAAAATATCTTTAAGACTACATTCAGAACTAGATATGGACATTATGACTTCATAGTTTTACCCTTTGGTTTAATTAATGTAACTGCAACATTTATGAACCTGATGAATAGTGTATTTCAGGATTACATAGATAATTTTTTCTTGGTTTTTCTGGATGACATCCTAATTTATTCTAAGGATGACGAAGATCAATGTAGACATTTAGATATAATCCTACAATGTTTAAGAGAACATAAGTGGTATTGTAAAATCTCTAAGTGTACCTACTTTCAAAGAAGAGTGCATTATCTTGGGAACGTGATCTCAACAAATGGAATTTTTGTAGATCCAACTAAGATCAAGGTAGTGTTTGAGGAAAGAAGTTTCATGGGTCTAGCGAGGCATTATAGAATTTTTTTTTTAAACTTCTCTAAGATCACCTTTCTAGTTACTTCTTTACAGAGAAGAAAGGGAAGAAATTTGAGTGGACTGAGAAGTCTCAAGAAGCCTTTGACCTACCCAAAGAGAAGTTGACTACTGTACTGATCTTGAAAGTACCAAATCTTGAAGATAACTTTACTATTATCACATATGGATTCAGGGAGGGCTTAGGGGGTGTGATAATGCAATATGAGAAAATAATTACTTACAAATCTAGAAAGCTTAAACCTTATGAGCTGAATTATGCATCACATGATTTGGAGTTAGCAGATGTGGTCCATGCATTGCAAATGTGAAGGCACTACTTATTAGGGAAACCCTTTGAGATGAGAATTGATCATCATGGATTGAAGTATCTATTCACTCAACCTAATCTGAATGCTACATAGAGAATATGGTTGTAGTTAATAGTGGATTATGACTTCAACATTAGTAATATCAAAGGAAAGGAGAATTGAATTGCCAATGCCTTGAGTTGAAGACATCATATTCCTTCAATAGTGATGATTCAAACCAAATTTAAAGGGAAAGTGTTTTAGACATGAAAAGAGGATGAGTACTACTTGGAAGTCAAGAAAACACTCACTAGCAATCCACAAGATTATAGGTATGAAGTTTTTCATTTTGAACCTAATGGATTACTTAGATATAAAGGGAGAATGTATGTACCTAACATAGAAGAGTTAAGAAATCTAGTATGGAAAGAAGTACATGAAGAATCGTACTATGGACATCCTAAAGTGACAAAAATGATGGTAGATGTGAAGCCGTTAAATTTTTGGAAGAGGATGAAAGGAGATGCTACTAGATTTGTAGCTTGGTATCTTGAATGTTAAAGGGTGAAAGCAGAGCATCATCATCCTATAGGCTTGTCATACCTGCATAATATACTAGAGAGAAAATGGAAATTCATAAGTATGGACTTTGTGTAAGGATTTCCTAAAGGAATAAGCACAACACCATTCTTGTGGTAGTAGATAAGCTTACCAAAGTAGCACATTTCATACTTGAGAATCTAATTGATGGAGCACCTATCATAGCAAGGAAATTTTTTTAGGAAGTTTTTAGGTTTACACTAGGGACTCAATTGAATATTAGCTTTGTACATCATCTAAAAAATACTAGACAAACTAAAAGGGTGAATCAAGTATTAGAAGAGCTACTTAGAATGTATTGCATGGATCAGTAGTAAAAGTGGGAAGACTAGTTGGTTTTAGTAGAGGTTTCTTATAACAATTCATACCATTCTGTGATAAAGATGGATCCTTTTGAAGTGTTATATGGTTGAAATTGTTGAACTCCTATAAGTTGGGATAAACTTGAGGATAGAGTGAGTCTTGAACTAGAGATGTTGGTTGAAATGGAAGAGCACGTTAAGATTGTTAAGCAAAGGTTGGCTAAAGCTAACAACTGAGAAAAAATATATTTTGATGCTAAGAAAGTGCCCTGAATTTTTGCCGTAGGTGAAAAGGTGTTGTTCAGAGTGAAACCTCACAAGAGCTCCATCAAATTTGGGAATCTTTGAAGTTAGCCCCGCGTTATGTAGGACCTTTGAGATTCTTTAGGAAGTGAATCTGGTAGCTTATCAAATTATGTTTCCACCTGCTTTCCAAAATTCATAATACCTTCCATGTGCCCTACATAAAGATGTATATACTGGGTGATAATCATGTGATTTTGGTCTGTTTCATAGGTACAGGACCCTAGAGTGGTAACAATCAATCCTGTAAAGGTGCTTGACATGTGTAAGCTTCACTTGTGTAACAAGGAGGTTCTGTAGTGCAAATTCCAATGGGACTAGTATGTGGAAGACACTTCCACTTGGGAGGACTATGTTGAGATTCAACAAAATTTTCCTCATGTTTTAGATGCATTTGAGAATACTTGAAAAACAAATTTTTGTTTGTTTGCTTTGTTTTATGTTTCTACATAAAATCATCGGGGATGATGATTCACAAAGGGGGGAGTATGTTACACCCCAATTTTGTAATTACTATTTACTATTTGATGTAGAGAAAGGTGGAGATTTTCTATTCAATCAAACTTGAACAAACATTTCAACTTGGAAACCCTAACTTGGTCCTTTTCTCACAAATTCTTCAAACTTCCTTGTAGAACTCCAAATAGTGATTTAAATTCACCATATCTTTCAAAGAAGACTGGAAACCCACAATTGAATCACCATTTTTGATACCCTTTATGCTCTTTTTTCAACATGTCAAATTTTTTAATATGCTTGTTTTGTAAAAACACCCTCTAAAATTGACTAATATGCTGGAAAGAGGCCTAATTTGGCGTGTTTCCAAAAGAAACTTCAAGAAAAAATCTCTATGAATCACAAAATTTTACTCCAAGGTTTCAATCAAGTCACATGGGATTTGAAAATACCAATTTCATCCACTAAAACAATTATCCAATCACCTATTTTCAAAAACCTAGATCTTACCTATTCTCCTAAGCCTAATACATAGAGATACTAGGCTAGGGCTTGACTAAACTTTGCCCTACCTCCATTTGCTACATTTAAAAACCCTAAAAACATTAAAAACAAGTTAAAACTACTCCCATTCCATCAATTTTTACAATTTTCCACTAGTGGAATGGTGTCGTACATCATATTTTTGTTATGAAACCCTTGGAGCTAGGGTTTTCTAGGTAATTTCAACAATTAGCTTCTAACTCGCTCAAATATCAATGAAAACCGATGCAACCAAAACTAAAAGATATCTACTTCATCCCTCCAAGAATTCCAAAGAATATTATATCATTTGTAGATAGTATGGGGCCATATAGCCTGTTGTAGCAACAAAATTCAATGAAAAAACATTGAAAATAGGGTTATTCTTTGTTATTAATCACCAAAAATGTCTCAAGAAGAATGTCTCAAACATTCCAAGGAATATTTAAACTTTTAAAACTAAAAAGGAATGGTCCAAAATACTTTTAAAATGACTTGACTGTTCAACTTCCAATTAAAAGGAAAAAAACAAAGTTGCATCGCAACTTTTGCAACATTTGGAAAAACATGACAACTTTATGTAAAACTTTCCCCATATGACTAAAAACATTCAAAATGGTCTAAATAGACCTTATTCCATCAAAAATGACTTGACATCATCAAATACTCACATTTGACCCTTATTTACATTATGAAGCTAGGTGCCCCTACACCACTATTACTATGTAGGGTAAATATGAATGTAATTTGTATTCTGATTGTGAACAAATTATGCTTGCACTTTGTTATTTATTCATTATGAATGAATGTTGTGTCATTTAATGTTATGTGATGAAATGTATATATATGAAATGGATGGATATTGAATTAATATTCTAACTATGGAGATGTATTATGTTACATAATACGTATTTTGTGAATAGCTGACTATCATTGGAATGTGTTAGTGGATGCAGGTATTTTTTTATTCCTCCAGGTGGAGGGGAAGTATCACCGAAGATAAGGTCTTGGTTGGGTAACTAGTAATGTATCCTATCTGAGCTTACACACATACACACACACACACACTCATAGTGCTATGGTTGGGTCAAGTTATTTATGTTGGGAATTGGTAAGCAATCCTTAGTTTGATGTGTTTGCATTAGTAAGGGAGTTGTTTACTATTGAGTGCAATATTGGGTGATTTTTATCTATTTGATCTTGTGAGTTCTTCCTATATTTCTATTCTTGTATCGTAGAATAGAGCATACATGGAATATTTATATGTACACATATGCATGTTGATGATAGACCATGGGTATGTGCAGGATCATCATGGAAAAAATAGGCCCTTAAGTGGCAAAAAAATAAAAAAAAATTAGAGTTAGGAAACTTGATGTAAAATTTTGAATAAGTTATCTATATTATTTCAAAAATATGTATGAATAAAATCTATAGAAAATTTAATGTAGTTTGTAAAGTACTAGGTTTGTTTAAAAAAAAAAGAAATCTATTTGGTGAAAATTTTAAAGTTCAATGCAATAGTACTTAAATTTAAGGGAAAAAATAAGAAGTAGGTGTCTTTCTGACCACCCTAACCATAATGAAATGATAGTATTTTTTTATAAGATTTTAGATATAATTAGAGGACTCATGTCCCGATGTGATGCATATTTTTTTGTAATTTTTTTCCAAGTAAATAATTAATTATGATTTTTTTATTACAAATTTTAAAAAATATAAAAAATTTGTATGTCTGACCACCTTAACTTGGTCAAAAATTCATGAAATTAATTTTTTCCTTTTTTAATCCTATAGTATGCAAAACATAGAATGTGACACATGTTTTGGATTCAAAAAATGTGATATCATTTGAAAGCTATAGATATTTTCAATCAGTCTATCAATTAGGACTTTAGTTGTAATTTGAATAGAAAATGAATAATAATTACTTATTAAATTCAAAGTAAATCATAATTTATATTGGTGGAAATTTTAGAATCTCCTTTAAAAACCCTTTCCGTTTCATCAATTTTGGGTAAAAAAAAAGTCTTCAGCCACATACCCATCATATTGCCACTTTTTGGCCTAGCATGATCCTGCACATACCCCCATATGCATGAAGACATACATGAAGGTACATAGGTAGACATACCTATGCACACTTATGGACAGGTTGCTTATGCACATGGAAGTATCAGTTGGGTCATTGAACATGTATGTGCATATGTATAGATATATCACATGTAGGTGCTTATCAATGCAATAATAATTGTGTATGATTATGGTGTGTAATTGAATGTGTATATATACATATATATGTAGTGTTGGATATACGGTTCCACATTTTTTTGGAAGATGAAACACATAAGGGGGACGAGACCCTCCTATTTCGCTAACATAACATTCAAAGGGACCCCTAGAGACTTCAATACAAGGATGAAGTAGGGAAAATATACCTTGCAATAGGGTGTCCTAGGGTATGGCCAAAGAAAATTAGAGGGTTCACCACCAAGCTAGGACTTGGAAAGACAATAAACGAATACAAGATGCAAAGTACCATGCACAACCTAACTAGATGACCTAGAGAATGAAATTGAAATTTAGAAAAAAAGGATTGAGAATGAACAAAGGTACACCTGGAAGAGTGATGAGGTGAAAACAGCCTCCAAAAACCTAAAAACATGTTTTATTCCCATTGGGACTCATACACTAGTCTAGGTGATTTAGTCCCAGACTAGGGTTTTTGTGCCAAAAATAGAATCTGACAACGTATGATCTAAACAACTAAAAGCTAGAAAAATTTGTGTACTAGGACTCAAATGCCACAAGTCGCGTATCAGTCCCACTCAATTTTTTTAGAGGGTTAAGGCCTAAATTTTCTCTCCTATCTCATCTCTTCCTTTCACACTTTGGTTTGAGATCCAAAATATTGATTTGCAACCTATAGGTGACTTTTTGTGAAGATATCAACCTTGTGACAACTTGATGACTTTCTCCAACCTTGTAACCTATTCTTCGAAGGATCTTCAAGCTCCAAGATACCTAGATATACAATCACATATGCAAAAACAGAAACTTGTTGATTATTAGGAAATATGTGTTTTCCTAGCGAAAACACCATTTACGTAATTAAAAAAATTGATGAGATAATGAAATAAGAACTCAAAACATGAGACATGAAGCATGAAACTGAACAATGATACCTTGAATGATGTCTTGTAAATTTACAATCTAACATGAAATGGCCATGAAGGATGTAGATCTTGACCTTGAATATGGATATGAAATTGAAACATAGATTTTTGGGATCCTATGGACTACTCTTGCACTTTGAGGGTTTTAATGTAAAAGGAGAGAGATAGGGAAAAACATGCTTATGTATCACTCAAATTAGGATTTCTATAATCTGATGTGATGTAGATAAAGTTAACTAAATGCAATAGATTAATCCAGGTGACTATAAATGAATGCAAAAGTGTAATTACAACTATGTTTGAAAATACATTATGATATGCAAACAACTATATAAGTGAAGAAATTATGTGGAAAAAAAAGTACAGGGATGAATTTGAGTGCACATAGGTGAAATGTGAGTTTTTTGGAGTGTTCTAGATGTTGGTGAAAATCACTGATTTTTCACAGTGGCAATCATTCGCCTAGGGTGGTGAATCAGTCCACCTACTGGTGAAAAACTGTTGGGAGCTAGTTTCTATCTGTCGAGACCTGAAATCTGACAAAAATCAAGTTTGTAGTCCTAAGGTGGGACTCATTTTCCACAGGTGTCAAATCAGTCCTCCCCCAAATTCCTAAAAATCTAGGATACAACTATGCAACACCAGATCTGAGAATGTTTGCTTGTCGGGTTGCTAAAGTCAAATCTGCGTAAAACAGACAAATAACTCTCTCCAAGCTTTATTTTGTCTCAAGTTGACTTGAAGCACCTATTTGACTTGAAAACCACTCTTCAACACCTAATAACCTGTCAAATCTATAAAGGGCTACAAACAAACAAGCAAAAGGGGAAAAATTATTAGAGGTTAGTGAATAGGGGTTTTCCTTGGTCAGAACACACTTTTGGTAATTAAACCCTTGAAAAGACAACGTAATGAAAGAGAAAGATAAACTAATAACAAGAAAGTGCTATCAACTCACCTAACTCTTTATTATGCAAGTTTGAAGTAATGTCAATGGTTGCTTCAAAGTGCTTGAAAATAGCTTGAAAAGATGTTGTAGAATGCTTGAATGCTTATGTGAATAGGTAGATAATTTAACATGATGAATGGGTGGTTAAAATGAGGTGAAAATCACTTATTTATACAATTATTGTGCCTTAGTATTCGTTCATACCTCATCACACGCTAACATCAAGTGATTTTGAATAAAATCCTAAAAGGAAATTTGAAATATTTTGAATTTGGGGCCAAGGGGGACTCATTTTCCACCCATGGCAAATGGGTCCCACCTAGGACCTAAAAATAAGTTTCAAGAAAAATGTTCTGTTTAATGTTGTTTATTAGGATAATATGCAAAAATACACTTATTTAAAACTTATGAAGCCATAAAGAGACCAAATGAAGCATGAGAAGGATGTAAATAGTGAAGATATGCCTAGAAGAGCATGAAAACTTGCTAGAGACTTTACAACACTTCAAAATATGACTTTTTGATGTGTGAAAAGGTGGTATCTAGGTGAATTGCATTAAATAGAGTCTAGAAGAATATAGAAATGTCTTACAACACTTCACAATACCTTCACAAGACATCATTCTTTGATTTTTAGTACCTAAATAAGCATGTTCAAACCATGATACAACATAAAATTGAAGCCATATAGTTCCAACACCATGAAACAATACCTAAAAGGTCATGAAAATGACAAGGGGCCATTTTTCCATGACACATTTAGCCCCCACTTTAGTGAGATGATGATCTTGATTCAAACTCACACTTAGGTAGCCATGAACATTGAGGGGAGGGTTCAAATGCTCTCATGTTAGCAAGATGGAATGACAACGATCAAGAGGGATGATCAAGCCCCCAGGATGAAGATCCAATGGAAAACTAAGCATAAGAACAAAGGAACACACAAGTGTTGAAAATAATTGGATGAAGCTTCGATCATCAATCCAACTAGTTGTGAAAAGAGATCTAGGATGATTGTTTGAAAAAGAGAATGTGTACTCACTCTGGGGCCAGAAAACTTGAGGCTATCTATGGGGTGAGAAGGCCCCACTGTATACTCACTATGGGGCCATGAAACTAGTTGTCCATGGGGTGAGAAGGCCCAAGTGTATACTCACTCTAGGGCCACGAAACTAGTTGTCCATTGGGTGAGAAATCCCAAAAGGGAAAGATACATACGCTAGTTGGTATGCACTCACAAACACAAAGGTGGCTCCAATGAAAAGTCATGCCACTAGGTGGGCTTCCCACTCAACCATGCCAAAGTTACACCTATTGATAACTTTAACAAGGTGCCACAAGGGAAAATGCTATGAACAAAAGAAAGGTACCATAGTCATGCAAGTTGCATTATGAAAGGTGGAAAAAAGGAATGTAAAATGTAAAAATGCAAAAATGTAAAGTAAAATGTGAAATATAAAATGTGAAAAGATGTTTAGAGCAGTCTTGTTCAGTTTATGCAAGGTCAGTCACTTAAGGAATATTGTGTCTAATGTCTCCAAGAGAGGACCAATCAAAGAATAGTATATTCACAACTTAGGGGATGTAGTGCATCACGTCAAGCCACTAGGAGGAATGTAATATGCTAAGAAAGATTACACTTATGAAGGACATCACACCCAATGTCATCCACAAAGTGATGAACACATCACACAAACAACAAGGCTACACTAGGAACCAAGAATGCAAATGAATTGATGATAATGTATCCCCCCACTTTAACGGAATTGCTACACATAGTTCTGTGAGAAATTACTTTAAAGTAGAGAAGAAAAGAAAATGTAAACAAAAAATAAGACATGAGAGCTAGCTTGGAAAGCCCTATGCTAATTCATATGTTTCGAAGTTAGGCTGCATCATGTCAAGGAAAATGAAAAGCAAAGAAAGAGAGTTGCCCCAAGAAAGGAAAATACACCAAACACATAAGGGAACTATGGATTTTGGATCAGTATGTTTGTTGCTGCAATGTTCTTATATGAAAGAGATCGAAACTGTCATCATTCCCCAAAGCACATAAAACTAGAAGAATGATACAAAGAGAGCGAAAAAAAAGGAAAAATGAAAGTCCGTTTTGGGTCAACATGGAAGAGACATTGCAGTCTCAATGCCTTGTATGGTCCCCAAGAGGTTCAAAACACAAGAAAAAAGAAAACAAAAAGGGTAAAAGAAAATGAAAAAGCTTTTGGGCCAACATGAAGGAGACATTTCAGTCTCAATTCTTTGCATCATCCCCGAGAGGAGAACACAAAACAAAAGGAGAAAAAGACAAGGAGCTTTTGGGTCAACTTGAAGGAGACATTTCAGTCTCAATGCTTTGCATCATCCCCCAAAGGAAAACATAAAACAAAAAGAGAAAAAGACAAGGACCTTTTGGGTCAACATAGAGGAGACATAGGGTGTCTCTACGCTTTGAGTCATCCCCAAAAGGAAAACACAAAACAAAAGAGAAAAAGACAATGCACGACAAATAGAACAATAGAGGTATGCATAGAAGAAGTCTACAAAGAGAGAGAACATCAAACACACGATACAGGGGAACACGATACACACATGAAAAGAAAATAAAAAGAAAAAAGTAAAAAGGCTGGTTAGGTGAATGCAAGTCAACCATCTAATAGGTCATGCACTTCCCAATCATGTTCAGTGTAATGCGAGGGTGGTTGACTATCCAAAGTAATAATTTCAAGCACTAAACTAGGAGTTGTACCAAGTTCTTTACTTAGTGGAGAGGATGTATCATTTAAGCTCATTGTGGATGAAATTAAAGAATTTAAATCATTATGTGCATCTACATTGATTTTGGAAATTTCCTCATTGTCATCACCATCATCATCATTATCAAGATTAATGACAATAGGAGGATGAAGGGTGATTTCTAAAGATGGATGTATCAAAAGCTGAGATTGTTGGATTGGTTCAATTTGCTGCAATTGTTGTAATGGACTGTCTTGTTGCGGGTAATGAGAATGAGGGTGTTTATCTATTACTTCTATCAAAGTTAAAGGTTTATTGTTGTTATTTTCTTCTATATGAGATTGACAAGTGAGGATACGATGATGACGCCTTCATTCCCTAGCACTGTGGTTCCGTTTAATTCTATTTTGGAGTTGTTGAGGTGTAAGAGTGGATTGAGTCATCATAGGTTTTTCTACTTCTGAAGAGGGAAGAATAGAAGAAACCAAAGAAGAGGGATCAACAACTTTCTCTTTTTCTTTGTAAAATTGTTTAAGGCAAGGAGGCTGAGGAGGGATTGTTTCATATTCCCTTGGTCATTTAAATGATGGTAGGGAAATCTCAAGTGGTGATTGTTTAGGAGGTTGTATGGTTTTCTCAATCTTAGACTTAGGTTGAAGCATGGTTTCATCTATGATAAGAGGCAAAGAGGTTGGCGGTGATAAGTTCTGAAGGGACAATTAGGCTATCTTTTTGGCTTTAAACTTTTCATAGGCTATGAAAAAGAAGTCCTTGCGAGGGGTGATCAGTTTTATGGGTTTATGCCAAAAGGCTTCTAATGAGAAGTTACATTTGGAAGATAAAGGATTAAAGCCACCATGGTGTATCATGACTATCTCATTGTCATGTGGAAATTTCAAGCACTTATGAACAACTGATGGGACTATTTTCATTGAGCAAAGCCAAGGGAGGTCTAGCCACAAACAAAATTGGTCAGATTGTGGGATAATTGAAAATGTTAGTTCCAAAGTTTTAGGTCCTATTTGTATGGGTAGGATGATTGATCCAATCATAGGGCATGCAAAACCATTATGTGTTTTAATCCATGTAGTGGGTTTATTGTAATCATCTTGATATATTTTGTGTAATACCAAAAACTCTTCTGTGATCACATTCACACCACAAGTGGGATCTATTAATATCCCATTAGTGGGCTTATCATAGATTTGGCTAGCTATGTAGAAACGACCATCAAGAAGCTTTTGGAGTATGTCTTTAGTAGAAAAACTAATATCAAGTGATTATGTGGTTTGGCCCTTATGAGGGATAACATCTATTGTAGCCACAAGATTATCCATAGGACTAGCTTGGGTAACAATAGGAGTTTTATCATGTTGTTTGTTATTGGTATCAACAATCATTACATCAAGCTTGAAAGGTTCAATAGCCTTGACAAACTAGGTAGTATGTTTTGGCATAGGATTGGTGAAAATTTGTAAATTTTGATTAGGAGGTGCAACGAACTTATTGCCTTGATCATTAACGCCTGCAATGGTCAATTCACCTAAATCAATGAGGTCTTGAACTAAATGTTTAAGATGCTTACAATGTTTAGTTTCATGGCCATTTTGATGATGAAAGTGACAATAAGCATTAGGTTTGAATGTAGGTGGTAATGGCTGATTTGGATCAAGTGGTCAAACAGGTGGCAAAGTGAGCATGCATGTTTGGATTAATTGGTTCATTGTGTGATGGAGGGTATTGGGTAAAGGAGTGAAATGTCTATTCAGATATCCATAATGATAAGGCACAACTACCCTAACAATGACCACTTGATTAAGAACGGATTGGGTTGGTTGTGGTTGAGGTTGAGGAGGAAAATTAAATTGTAAAAAGCCTCTATTAGGTTTGTGGAAGTTTTGAGTGTTGTTTTGGTTTTGATTGGTTTTTTCAAGTTTTTCAACTTAGTTGGAAGTGGATTTTGAATCATGACTTGAAACTGAATTTTGGTAGTCACATAAGGTTGTACATAAATGCATGAATGGAGGGAATTTCATCATGGTGAGTTTATCCTAAAGGTTGGTCTACAAATTTTTAATAAACATCTTTTATAGATGTGCATTAGGAATTTTGACATCAATTTGAGCATGTAAGGATTGGTAACGTGAGATGAAATCCATCACCTTTTCATCCATGTTTTGTCTACATATCATAAGTTTTTCCATTTTCGTTTTAGGTGTCATGTGAACTTGAAATTTACTAATGAAAGCATCCACCAATTAATTAAATGAATAGATGGAATGATTGGGCAAGTTGGAAAACCATTCTAAGGTAGTATCTTCCAAGGTTCGTGGAAAAGATTTTGCCAAAAGTTTATCATCAAGGACATAGTCACTACACAAAGTTGTATAAGCATTATTATGGTTGATAGGATATCCTTTTCCTCCCTATTTCTCAAACAGAGGCATTTCTATCCCTTGTGGCATCAGGGTACGTAAGATTTCTAAGGATAAGGGACTAATATGGACATGATAGGTTGTTGGAAAGTTGATGTTGCATAGATGAAACGGTAGTGAGAAGCTGTGTAAGAAGAGGATCTGGGTATGTGGGTTGAGGTGGAAGGGAAAATGTTGATGAGTGTAAGTGATGTTGGGGGAAGTGAAAGGAATGTTAAGAGGTGTGAAAGTGGTACAAGGGACTTGCGATTCCTCAAAGGAAGTAGGAATGCTAGTGGAAATCGGGAAAGAAGTAGCCTGATAAATAGTTGTATGGATTTGTCGATTGGTATAAGCTAGGATGGAGGAAATGGTTGAAGGGGAAGGAACTTAAATGCTCCTTTACTTATAGAAATTGTTGCGGATTGGATGTTTGAAGAGGCATGTTTATTGTAAATCTCAACAATTTTCTTCATCACTTGCAAGCCATCATCACTTTCAATCAAACGATGAAGATTCTCAATGGAAAGTATGGTAGTTGTGAAATTTTTTTCAAGTGACAGGTCTTGTTGTAAATGTGTAAAGTCCTCATGAATATTAATTACCTTTTCTTATGAGAGGGAATTGGTTTGGTTGTCAACATTCATTGGATGGAAAGGTGAAGGTATGGAAGTGGTATTTTTAGGGCCTAATGCACCATTTTCCATAGTAGGAATAGGAGCTCATGAGATCCCAAGGTCCACAATGAAAGTGCTATCGTGGGATGCCATGAGTCTAGAACTTCGTCTCACTAAAGTAATATCAATGTGGCACCAAACACTCATGCAATTACCACAAAGGAGGGGTGAAGACCAAAGTAAGCTAATCTAAGAGCTTGAAATGCAAATAATAGAAATGTTACTAAATTTAATGAAGATCTAACTACAAAAAATAGAAATGTAGACAAATGGCAAAAAAATGCTAGAAATGTTGTTTAAGTGTAGAGGGACTGATTCGCCCTGGGTGGCAAATGAGTCCCTGTATGAAGATTTGTAATGTTTTTCAAAAAATTTAACATGATTTAAATGCTCTACAGTATGCAATTTTTAGATACAAAATGCAAATTTTGACTTTTTTCAATTGGATGTAACATAATAAAATCTAGATGAAGTTTTAACTAATGCAAAATGAGAAGTTCTAGAATGCAATAAAAAATCAATATCTTAATTGAATGCTAATGCAAATGGAAATTAAGATGTAATATGTGAATGAAATCATAAATTCAAAGTATTGAAAAGTTAGGTTAACCAAAATGAAACATAGATTTTTGGGACGCTATCGACTACTCTTGCACTTATAGGGTTTTTCACCTAAAAGGAGAGAGATAGGGCCAAAAATACTTATGTATCACTCAAATTAGGATGTTTGTGATGTGATGTGATGAAAAAAGTTAACTAAATGCAATAGATTAATCTAGGTGACTGAAAATGAATGCAAAAGTGTAATTACAACTATGTTTGAAAACACATTGTGATATGCAAACAACTATGTAAATGAAGAAATTATGTAGAACATAAAGTATAGGGATAAATCTGAGTGCAATTGGGTGAAGTGTGAGATTTTTGGAGTGTTCTATATTGTATTAAAATTCACTAATTTTTCACAGTGTGACTCATTCGCCTAGGGTGGCAAATCAGTCCACCTACTGGTGAAAAACTGTCGGGAGTTGGTTTTTTTTCTGTCAAGATCTAAAATCTGACAAAACTCAAGTTTCTAGTCCTAAGGTGGAACTCATCTTCCATAGGTGGTGAATTATTCCTCCCCCAAATTCCTAAAAGACTAGTAGACAACTCTGCAACACCAGATCTAAGAATGTTTACTTGTTGGGTTGTCGAAGTCAAATCTACATAAAACAGACAAATAACTCTCTCCAAACTTGATTTTGATTGAATTTTACTTGAAGCACCTAGTTGAATTGAAAACCACTCTTCAACACCTAATAACCTATCAAATCTACAAACAAAGGGCTGCAAAAAAAAGTAAAAGGGGAAAAATGATTAGGGGTTAGTGAATGGGGTTTTTCCTTGGTCAAACCACACTTTTGGTAATTAAAGCCTTGAAAAGACAATGTAATGAAAGAGAAAGATAAAATAATAACATGCAAGTGTTATCAACTCACCTAACTCTTGATGATGTAAGTTTGAAGTAATGTCAATGGCTACTTCAAAGTGCTTAAAAAGATGTTGTAGAATGCTTGAATGCTTAAGTGAATAGGTAGATAAGTGAACTTGATGAATGAGGCATTAAAATGAGGTGAAAATCAATTATTTATACAATTCTTGTTCCTTAGTATTCATTCATACCTCATGATAGGCTGACATCAAGTGATTTTGAATAAAATTCCAAAAGGAAATTTGAAATATTTAGAATTTGTGGCCAAGGGGGACTCATTCGCCACCCATGGTGAATGGGTCCCACCTAGGACCTAAAAAAAATTGTCAGGAAAAAAGTTGTGTTTATTGTTGTTTGTCAAGATAATATGCAAAAAAACACTTAATTACAACATATGAGGGCATAAAGAGACCAAATGGAGCATTAGAAGAGTGTAAATAGTGAAGATATGCCTAGAAGAGCATAAAAGCTTGTTACAAGACTTTACAAAACTTCAAAATAGGACTTGTTGATGTGTGAAAAGGTGGTTTTTAGGTGAATTGCATTAAATAGAGTCTAGAAGAATTTAGAAATATCTTACAAAATTTCACAACACCTTCACAAGACATCGTTCTTTGAGTTTTAGTACCTAAATAAGCATGTTCAAGCCATGATACAACATAAAATTGAAGCAACATAGTTCCAACACCATGAAACAAGACTGAAAAGGACACGAAAATGACAAGGGACCATTTTTCTATGGAAAAAAAACTATGCTTGCAAATGTATCTTCAATGCTACATCACAACACTAGCTCAACAACACACTTGATGCTTAATGATCTTGACTTGATGATGGATCTTTAATTGCTGCAACAATTGATGAAGAAATATACCCTGGAATGCTTCAAGAATTTTTTTGAATGCTCTTGTGAATCCTTCTAAACTCTTGTAATCATAAACTTGCTATTATGAATTCTCTCATGAAATTCTTTGCTTATTAGATGAGAAATGAGTAAAATAACCTTTTATTTATACTTGTTTATCCCAAATTTCCCAAAATTACAACACTACAATTCGACATAAGATCTAGGAAGATAAAATAGCACCAATGATTTGAAATAAATTTGATTTTGGGCCACATGGGACTCATATTCCAGAAGTGGTGTATGAGTTCCCATTAGGCTTAACTATGGGACACATTTTCCAAAAATTCTTAGAATGATGCAAAATCAGGATTGGGACCAAAAAACTTAGGTGGGACTCATATGCCCAAGGTGGTATATGAGTCCTAGATCACTAAATCTAGGCCACACAACCTAAAATCACTTGGATTATGATTGGATGTTGGTTTATGTCAGGATTATCCTTGGAAAGATGCATTAATTAAGGCTTGTGGATGCAAAATTAGGCTAATTAAGGTAAAAAGAAGCCCACTTTATTAATGAAACCCTAGATTAGTATGAAATTGTAGTACAAAACTTTACAACACCCTAAATAAGGAATAATTAAGTTCATTTAGTTCATAAGGGCCCAATAATTAATGTGAAGGTGTAAATAAATACACTTTACAACATTAAATTAAGGAAAAATTAGGTCAATTTAGTTTAAAAGGGCCCTAAATCCAATGTGAATGTGTAAAGAAAATCACAACACTAGATCAAGGTGACATTAGATCCATTTTAATGTTAACCATCCCAAATTGAGTAATAAATTAGGTTTATTTAGTTCACAAGGGGCAAAAAAAGTGTGAAAATGTAACGGCCAACATTTTTCTACACTACAATAAAATATATGAATATATCCATATGTATATATGTATCTATAGACACGTGAAATTAGCATTATGCACTTAGTACATATCCATCCGCTCATTCATAAATAAAATTCACATTAATCCACTCATTAGGTAAATCAGGTTCATTTAATCTCTAAGGATTATCCACTTAAATTGAATAAATTAACTTTATTTAGTTTAGGCCCATCATTCCCTCTTTCATTAAATAAATCAATACTTTATTTAATTAAATCCCAAAATTCATATTTCTCCCTCTTGATTTAAATAAATCAAAATATTCAAGTCAAATGGGTCAAAATCAAGTAATCATCACCTAAGCTAATCTAATCCTGATTAATCCAATATAATGCATGTCACATCCTCTAGCTTTTCCCACTTGCACCAATAAATCAATTTATTGATTTATTAAATCAACATTTTCCATCAACATGGCATCTTTGAGGAATATTCCCTCATGTTTGAATTCAAAAACAAGTGGACATGTACATCCAACAAAGCATTTATGAGCTCTTACATGGCTCTTACATGTCCCTTGCACAAGTCAAACTCAACATTTACTCTCAAATTCAAATTTGAAATCTCCCTCTCTTTGGCACATTGACCAAAATGTGCTCATTCCTCATCCTATCACAAGTTGACAAGTGGCCTCTTTTCATTGGCTTGTTTCTAATCCCACATTTCTCTCTCATTAGCATTCTTTCAACTTGAGAATCTTTAAATAGAGGCTTCATCCTTCAACAAATCCTCCACAACTTGATCCACAATCTTTATGCAAAGTCATTCTCTTAAACTAAGAACTGATTTTTCCCACCATCACTCCATGTTCAAGGAATTTCATCATTTAGCTTCTCTATCAAGGATTGGGAAAGGGCTATTTTCCACAATAGCACCAATCCACTATGAAATAAAGTTTTGATTATGTTTTTATATGCGTGCATTTAATTATCTTTGTTCTATTTAGATTGCATATTTTAACACGATTAAGTATTTCATAGGAGTACTAATAATTTTCCATTTGGTATGAACTAGTTAACCCATTTCAATGAATGTTGAAGTTTAGGGGCTATTTGTAGGTTTACGGTGCTCACAATATCAATACATGCATATGATGGAAAATGGACATACGCATATGAATTGATCATTATATGTATACATATGTATATATGTACATAAAGGAACATATATGATATATATATATATATATATATATATATATATATATATATATATATATATATATATATATATATATATATATATATATATATATATATACACGCATACATACATACATACATACATACATACATATATATGTGTGTGTGTACACAATCGATATAATTGTTATTACTATGTGAAAGTAATCTTGTTTGTATTCATTAGTATTTAATATTTTGAACTAATACATACTCTATGAAATATATATATATATATACATATGTTACCATATATTACCATATATATAAACATATACATATATATATAAACCTATAAATTGGACTTCATAAGGCCTTGATTTGGTGTTGTGAGGTGTTTTTAACATCCACACTAGGTCTTGGACCCTTTCAAATGCATTTAACAATGTCTTATAAAGGTGTTGTAAAAGACTTTCACACTTTTAAAGACTTAATAAATCCATTCTCGCTTAATTAAACATGATAAAATATATTTAATTGCATCTTCACATAAATCTAGAAGACTTGTGAACTAAATTTAACTTTAATATATTGTTGTAATGTGTTTTACACATTCACGTTGGATGTTGTTCCTTCCTAGGCTATGTGGACCTCATTTTAGTGTTGTAAAGTGTATTTAATCACATTTTCACTTTGAATTATATGTCCTAAGCCCTAATTCACCTTCACATAATCATTAATAGGCCCTTATGACCCCATATTGTGCATCCTAAGGCAATATCTGATGAAATACCCAACTAAGTCATCATATAAACCTTATTTCTTTATTTCCTAGCATCCTAGCTGGAAAATGGGCCCCATTGGGACTAATTCACCACGTGTGGTGAATGAGTCCCTACCAGGTGGGACTGATTCACCCAAGGTGGTGAATGAGTCTCATTTGGGCCATTTTTGACTTTTGAGCTAGAAATTTTGGAATTTAAGTTTATTATTCTTTCATTTCAGCCTTAGGGATCTAATTTATAGGTGAAATGTCTATAAAATAAAGTCTCTAAACCCTAATTTACATATCCTAACTCATTCACACATCTTTCATCATTTATTCATCATCTATCTTCTCTATCAAGTCAAGCAAGTTAAGGTTTCATCATTTCAATTCATCAAGATAGCTTCCAAGGAAATTCAAGGGGAAATTATTCATTTTTTGTTATAGAACATCAAAATCAAACATCATGGAAAGATATTGACTTCAATGCTTCATGCTTCATTACATTCTTTCGTCATTTTGGTTTAATTACCTATAAAGGGGTTTGACTAAGGCCCACCCCCATGCCCTAACATCCAACATTTCTCTTTCTTTTCTTGTGTGTTTGTAGGTTTAGACATCTTGGAGGCTTATAAATCATTGAATATTTCATTGCAAAGTTGTTCAAGTTATCTCTTCATTAGATAAGTCAAAATACCCACAAAAAGTCACCTTCAGACTTGAATTTGATAGTTTCAGAACCAGACACTTGAAGAAGCACAAAGTGCAGAAAAAAGGCTCCTATTTCCACCTTTGAATCTTTAGAAATTAAAAATTGGACTCATTCACCATGGGTGTCAAATTATTCCCACTACCATACCTAATTTTGGCTTTCTACATTTTTGGATACCAATTTGTCTAAAACTAGCTCTAGAACAGTTTCACAAATCTAGGACTAATTTTCCTAGAATGGAGAATGAGTCCCACCAGGCCTAAAAATTAGGATCAACAACATTAAAAAAGTCATTTCTAGTCTTCATCAATATCTTAGGTGCACACTTTCAATTTCATCCATTTCTATTGCAATTTGTGTTCATTTCTAGGTGTTTTTGTATTACACAATGTGTTTTCGAATAAGCTACATTTCAATAGTTTTCACTTAATAATAAATAGATTTTACTAGTTTTATACATATATATCATTGCATTTAGTCATAATTTCATCATACATACACTAGTTTGAGTGAACCGCCTAAATTTTGGGCATGTGATCTATCTCTTTTTCATTAGGTGAAAGACCCTAATTGAGAAAAAGAGAGTCATAGCATTCCACACCTCCAAAAATATATGGTTCATTTTGGTGAACCCACTTTTTGAATACTTTTTTGTCTGATATGTAGTCCTTCATCATAGATCTAGCTTTCATTGACCTTGCATTAGGGTTTGGATAGACTAATTTGCATGCTAGGTTTCAAATTTTGCATTCATGACAAGTGCATGTAGGTTGCATTTTTTGCATCTAAAATCATTGAAATTTTGTAAAATTTTCCACTTTCATCTTAAGTATACATCTTACAACATCAAACACATAAAAAGCAATTCAAAATTTTTGATAATTTTGCAAAAAACCCTTACTAGGACTCATTCACAATTTTAGGTGAATCGGTCTCTATCAATATTTTTGACTGACTATTATAGGATAAGAAAACCCATTTATGTGCTTCCTAAGCCTCCTAGTATCATATAGTATAAGTCTTGAAAATTTTGGGAACATTTTTTTCTACATCTAGCTCAAAAATATCATTTTAGACTATCATTCTTCAAATCACTTTAATTGCAAACATCCTTACATCTGAAAAAATGCTTACATTTCTGATATTTTGCATAACATCAATAAAATTACTTTTCACTTTTCCTTACACAATATTTCTATTCATAAAAAATTTCATAAGTTTGGTAAAATTTCTTTTCATTCTTGCATATACATTGTTTACATTCTTAAGGTGTTGCATACATTGGATAAAAGTGTTTTGTATCTTTGCATATATATTGTTCATATTGTTGAAACATTGCATGAAATGGTTACATGTGCTTTGTATTCTTATTCAAACACTTCTAGTACCTAACATATTTAGACATGTTAAGAAACATTTCCTATCCCCTCCCTATGAGAGTGTTTTAGTGAAATAGACTACAACTTGGGCCATTCCTAATGATCATACTTGTTCTTATAATATCTCTCCTCTTGGTGACAAATATATTTTAGTAGAAGAATAAATTAATGAGAATTTTCTAGAATCCTAGTTGTTTCTCTCCTTTTACCTCTCTTTGTGGACAAAACATTCACAACCAACCTAACATAACCAAAAGTAATCATGACAACACATTTTTCCTTCTCCTAGTATCTCTCCTAGTTGTGAAGAAGATACTTTGTTAGAAAACACAATTGATGATGGTCATGAGTATCTTAGTTTCCCCCCTTCAACTAGCAAAAATCTTCTTGAGCAAGAAAGTTCAACCAATGATCATTCCCCTACTTGTGATGAAGTCATTTTAGAAGAACCAATCCATGAATGTCAAGAACATTTGATTTGTCGTTCTCCTAAAAACTCTCCTTCTAGAGAGGATATCATGATACAGGACAAGGCTAACATTGAAAATAAAAATATTATGCCCTTACATGGCCATGAAAAGTCCATATTAGACTTTCATTCATGAAGGAATGTTAATATTATTCAACCTCAACTCGTCATTTCCCCCTAAGTCATAATACCATTGATCATACATATAGCACTCACAATAATTTGCAACTGCTACAACCAACCCCAACACCTTTACCTTTTCCTAATCCCATTCTATCAAACTCATCTTCACAGGTCTTCCTAGTGGAAAGGAGTACAATCTTGTTGAACGACTAAAGAATACTTCTGCTAAGATATCCTTAGGGGACCTTATTCAAGCATCCCCTCACTGTCACAACATGATCCAAGCAACCTTATAACAAGTTCCTATCCCTTCTAATGTGCAACCGACTGACATAGTAGCCATGATCCAAGGAATAAATGTTGGCATTGTTTTCCACCAAAGTAAACTCCCCCCTTTGGAAGTGCAAAAAAAAAAACAAGCTTTCATGATCATTGCTCAATACAATCATATAGGGCTAAAGAGAACCCTTATTGAAAATGGATCATCCCTTAATGTGTGTAGCATAAACCTTTTGGATAGGCTTCATGTGGATAACTAAAAAATTCAACCCAAATCTTTATCTATTAATGGCTTCAACAATGTCGAAAAGACACTGCTTGTTCTGATCACTTTACCTATTATAGTTGGATAATTCACATTAAACACACCAATCCAGGTTATGCCTCATGATCTTTCATATAACCTTCTTCTAGGCAGGCCATGGATTCATGCAATGAATGGTGTACCTTCCACTCTTCATCAAAAAATAAAATACATCTATAACAACAAAGTGTGCACACTCGATGTTGATCATGAGACTTATAGTGTCTTGCAACTTGAGAAAACCAAAGAGAACCCCTTGAACACATTAAGACCGACCACACAAGTGGCACCCATTCAAAAAAAATACAAACAACATATTGAACAAGTCACGAAGCTTTTAGAAAATGATTGGGGTTCCTTGGATTTCGAACATGACTTCCTAGGTGAGTAAAAAATCATTCACAAAGATTCAAATAAGGGAAAATAAACAACGATAATGTCAACAAAAAATTCATACGACCTTTCAAAAGCATCTGCCTCAACCACTTTAGAAAAATAAGAAAATTGCACAACAAACTTTGAAGCACTTAATCACGAACAACCACCAAATTCAAAAGCAATGAAAAAGATTTATGGACAAGGTTATGAACTTATGAAACAACTTGGATATAGTGGAAAAGGATGTGGTGCTAATGAACAAGGTATCCACAACCCTATCGACCCTATCACACAATAAACAGTTCATGGTATTAGTTATTCTCCTTTGATAGAACTTTCCAAGCCTTCACTCAACATCAAACTCTCACACAACATTCTCCTAAACCAACCCTATTGGTCATACATCCCAAACTCATCAACACTAGTGATGTTGAAAATCATCCTTTACAAAACATGAAACAAACAACTACACCTTTTCTTAATGTCAATGTCATCAAACAACACACTCATGAATTAAATTCATTAGATTTTACACCCTCATGTATAGGAGAGCCCAAAATCTTACAATCCAAATAGTCTTGCATAAGTATGACATCTTGTACATCTTAGAAGCAAGAAGTTTCCTTTTCACAAACCATAGGACCACCTTCTACCATTAATCATGAAGGTATCTTGTTGAGACTCCTCCAAGATCGCTTGATCTCTCTCCCTTCACAAACTTGAAAGAAATGCTATTACAAGACTTCATTTTGTGCCTATGATAGAGTTCATGGTCATTCCACTAATGAATGTAAGGCTTTGAGTTGTAAAATCCAACATCTTAAGGAGTTTAGTATGCTTCCCTCTATGTGGGCACCTAATTCCTCTAATTGATATTGATTTTCACTTTACCTTGCATCTTGCCAACCATTTTGGCTCTCCTTTGTCCTACACTAAGTGGGGGCAAGGGGTTATGTAGCCTTGACCTCATATGTCACTTGTTGTTGCCTTCTTTGGCTACTTGTTAACCTTTCATGACTATATAAGAGCAACCTTGGGATGTGGACGACATGCCTTAAGTTGGCTCACATGTGACATAATGACCCTTTTCATGATGTAGCTTATGAGAAACATATAACTTGGCATAGGGATTTCCGAGTAAGCTCTCATGACCTCTTCTTCTCCTTCAAAGCAATTGTTCACATTACTAGTGTTCACAACTGCTTTAAAGTGGGGGCATACATCACCACTCACATTTCATTGTGCAATTTTATTTTTCTTTTGATTCCCTCTCTTGGAAGCATTAGGTACAATGTTCTCCAAATGAGACCTTGCACTTGTACTCTCTTGGAAACAAGATGAGACTGTTTTCACACATCCTCTCTTGGAAACATTAAGCACGTTGTTCCCTAAGAGGATACATTGCACAAACTAAGAAAAATCCCTTTGAACATTCCTTACACCACTTACAATGTCTATGAGTGTCAAGCATATGAATTTTTTCTTACTTCATAAAGCTCAAAAGTCATTTTCCTTTGTGCCACCTTATTAAAGTTATCAAGAGGCGTAACTTTGGAATGGTTGAACGAGAAGCCCATTCTGATGCACAAATTTCCCCATAGCCACCTATGTGTTTGTGAGTACATACCAGCCAAGCATATGTTTCTTTCTCACCTTTTGGGCTTTCTCACCTAGCGGACAACCAAGAGTTTCATCACCCCAGAGTGAGTATGCATTTTCTTTTTTGGAAAAACAGCCTAGATCTGATCCACAACTAGTTGGACAAATGATTGAAGCTTGATCCACCTTTTCATTCTCATTTCTCTCTTCCTTATAGTTCTTGCCATTGCATGATAGCATATCTTGTTTCACTGCATGTATTCCACATTGTATATGTCCTTTTGCAGTTATGTTGATTTGACTTAGGATCTTGGATCCTATGGGCTTGCACAACCTCCTTTGATCTTTGTTATATTTTGTCATCTACATTGGTATGATTGGACGTCTCTTGAATGTCTACTTTAGTCTGTGTTTGAAGCAAGTTCATCCTCTCACTAAAGTGGGGGCTAAATGTGCCATAGAAAAAAAGGTAACTTGCTTGATTTGGGGAATAATTAATGATAAATTGGACTTAATAAGGCCTTGATTTGGCATTGTGAGGTGTTTTTCACATCCACACTAGGTCTTGGACCCTTTCAAATGCATTTAATGATGTATTTTAAAGGTGTTGTAAAAGACTTTCATGATTTTATAAACTTAATAAACCCATTCTCCCTTAATTCAACATTATAAAATGTATTTAATTCCATATTCAAATCAATCTAGAAGGATTGTGAACTAAATTTAACTTTAATCTAGTGTTGTAATGTGTTTTACACATTCACATTAGATGTTGTGACTTCCTAGGCTATGTGGACCTCATTTTAGTGTTGTAAAGTGTATTTAATCACTTTCACATTGAATTTTGTGTGTCAAGCCATAATTGACCTTCACATCATCATTAATAGGCCCTTATGACCCCATATTGTGCATCCCAAGGAAATATCTGATGAAATACCCAACAAAGTCATCATATAAACCTTATTTCCTTATTTCCTAGCATCCTAGTTGGAAAATGGGCCCCACTGGGACTAATTAACCACCTATGATGAATGAGTCCCTTCTAGGTGGGACTAATTCACCCAAGGTGGTGAATGAGTCCCACTGCCAAAACCTGATTTTTTTTTTCTGCAATTTTGGATACCCATTTGTTTGAAATGGGCTTCAAAATAATTTCACAGATCTAGGACTAATTCATCGAGAATGGGACTAATAATCAATAGCTTTTACTAGTTTTCTTCACATAGATCATTGCATTTAGTCATAATTTCCTCATACATACACTATTTTGAGTGAACCACCTAGATTTTGGATGTGGGATCTATCTCTTTTTCATTAGGTGAAAGATCCTAATTAAGCAAAAGAGAGTCATAGCATTGCACACTTCCTAAAATCTATGGTTCAAGATTATACACACACACACACATATATATAAGTATATATATATGTGTGTGTGTATATATATATATATATATATATATATATATATATATAATATATGCTTAGAGATTGATTTATATAAACATATATAATGTTTGAAGGTCTACTTAAATAATCAACTTGGAGGTTGATTTATATATTTATCTTGGGATGAATGTATATTACATATAAATCTTTTAAAAGACCATATATTTATATATAAACTTAATGAGTAAAGATCGATTAAAATGCCATGGATACAAAGTAGTTAAAGTCCATAAGGAGGATTTTTCTTAGTTGATGCTATATCTTTGACTTAGTAAAACTATAAATATCTAAGATGTCTTATCTTGAAATAAATATCAACCACAAATAAAGAGGGCATAAGTTACAACAAGTCAATGAATTAGTTAAAGTTGATTATCAGACAAAGTGACTCACCATGGACTAAGTTGATTGTGTGTAAGTGTTGTAAATTGAGAATGGACCTATTTAAAGGGAAAAATCCACACCAATATATAAGGTGAATAGGCTTCTTGTTTGGTGCCATATTAAGAAGTTCTCATTGCTATAGAAGTAAATTTGGAGAACAATTTAAATGTCACCTTTTGAGCATGTGTTGTTTCAAGAAATAGTCTTCTATTTCTATCAACTTAAGAAGTCAATCTCTAGCATTCCTTGTTGAGTACACTCCTTTTTTGTGTCCCACCTTTTAGCTAAGTTGAGTGAGTTGATATGCACATGTATGCTACTACCAACTCTCATTTCTTTTCTGTAGGATGAGAAGTCTCTTTTCTTCTATATAAATAGTTGAGTTGAGCTCTCATTTGGGATGCATTCCATAAGCTTTCTTGTGCAATATATCTGCATTTCTTATATGCATTCTTCTATTATATTTTGTGAGAGAGATATTTGAGTATTTGTGAGAGTATTTTAGCATATTGAGTGAAGTATATTATCAACTTGTGAGATAGAACCAGTGATCCCATAATAGTGGTTTACAATTTTTGGCCGAACTGGACACTGAAATTATTATTTTTAACTAAATCTTCACATTCGGGCACCTATAGCGGCTAAACTGTGAGGAATTTGAAGACGGTGCAAACTAGAGTCTCATCAAATTTTGTCTGTAGATTCTAAAATATTTTTTTCAAAATTTTTGGAATCAAATTGCACTTCTTTTTCCATCTCCCATGAAAATTAATTTTTTCAGAAAACAACATTTTTAAAAAGTGACGCACACTGTATAACACATAACTTTTTTTCCATGAAGGATAAAATTCTAATTCTTTCAGATTTAGATTTTTAACTTTGATATCTAGTGCTTCCACTTGGTTAGATATTTTTTTATTGAATATTTTTTCCTTAATCAAGTTTCAAAGTTAAATGAATTACAATTCAGACATAGCGCGATTGTATAACGCGTAACTTTTTTGTATATGTCAAAATTTAATTTTATTTTTTTTGTTGGATCAAGGATTTCAATATCTGGTGGACTCATATTTTTCAATTTTTTTTTGATAATCTTCTATTTTTCCACATGTGAAGAACAAAGAAATTCATTTTCGATGAAAAACCTATATTTAATAAAACTTAAAAAACAAATACATGACAAAACCAAAACATATTAAAATTATATTCATTGAATAGCTTGTTATGAGGAATACCATAATCATTTGAAATAAATTTTAAATGAATTCATTTGATCCCCCAAAAGCTAAATCAAAAGTGATTTTATCAGCATTTTGATAGATGTAAATGAGATGCATTTATAGGTATGGTTTAAAACTAGCAAGGTTCTATCCAAGGGGGTTTGATCTAATGTGATTTGATCAAACCTTGTTCAATTGGAATCCTTAAAATGGAACTTTTTAATGCTTAAATCATTATATTTTCTAAAAATATGTGATTTCAGCTAAAATTCATTCCTCTCAGGAAATGTAAACCACTATTATGACAGCACCTAGGTTTATTGTGGTATTGCTTGAGAGATCAAAGCTAAGCTAGTTATTGTTTTGGAAAGTTTAGTTGCAACTAGTTGGTTGGATAAGTGAATATGAGCATGAGGATAAACTTCCTTTATTTATGTTAGCTTTTGAATTAATGTTTCATGATTTATTTAATCATTCTATTGTGAATACTTACATTTAGGGGAAAATAGTATTGTTTTGAAGAGGAATTAGAAGTTGTATATACTATTTTGAAGTGATTGTAATTACTCTATAACAGGAGGAATTGTTTTTCATAGGTACTAATATACTAGATATAATAAAAAAAGGGTAGCTTAATGGTTACTCATAGCTAATATTATTTGATTATGCTAGATAGCTAGTGGGATACTCCTGGGATTATTTTCCATTGAAGGGAGGGAACTTGTACTTTTTCTTAATGAGTAGAGATACCCTAGAGTTTGTATTAAAGGTGATAAGTTAATTTTGTGGTTAACGCTTATCCATGGGAGGGATTACCTATGCATAGATTATAGTGACCTTAAGTAAAAATGAGCTTAAGTAGTGTAAGTGAATAGTTGACCATCACTCAAAGTACTGAGTGAGAACACTAGCCAAAGTAGTGTGATTGTCTTTGGCTACACTATCAATTCACCATGTCCATGTATTGCATGCTAGTTGTAAATTGTAGGGCTACAAGTTCTAGTCATGCAGGGCACAACACTAAGCTTAGTGTGGTTTATTGTATGAGGTTACTCAACCAATCTCTTCATCAAAAGGTAGGGCCATCTATCATTGATAGATATGCGAGGGACCACATATGAGTCTGTTGTTGGTAGAAAGTGCTTGAGTGATGCTTCTCCTCCTTAGTTGGTGAGAAAAGACCAAGGTTTTGAAAGGAGTATTCCTGGACTATCTATATCTATTGCTTTAAAGCTCGATTGAGCTATGTATGTAATTTTGTACATTCTTTGAATATTGTAATTTGTGAAATTATTATATTGAAATGGAATCCTTGTTGTATATTGTTATGACATCTTTGTTATATGTTCTCAATAAAAAAATGGTTTTTTTTATTACAATGGCTTGTTACATAGTTTATTTACTCACATAGTTAAAAATTAGGAAATGTGTACTTTAGTGAAGGGTTGGAATGTTAAATAAAACTAATCAAATTGACCTTAGGGGTGACTAAACAATTGGGTTGTTACATGTGGAGGGTTTTACAATAGTATGTGGGTTGCAGGTTTCATAACACCTAGTATTTCTGAACCTACAATTCTTGTAATGAAAACCTTTCCTTATCTAGAGGATATGAATTTAATGAAAGGGACCTTCTAATTAGTTAATCCTCATAGTGATATGTAAAACTATGTAAAAGTGTAATCAAGAAATATTTGAAATGCACCATATGGAGACATCTTGTTGACTTAAATAATTTTAAATTATACTTTGTTATGAGTACTTAATGCATATATAGGTATGTACTTACATCTTTGTACATTTTATTATTAGTTTCCCCTCCCTATATTATTCTTATATTTTTGGAACCCTTAAAAATATTAAGCTGACTCAATCTTAAAATAATTTGTAGAGAACTACACACATATAAGTTATTCCAAGACATGTAACTCAAATTAGTAGCTCATGCTATAACATGTTGTATCCATTTTTTGATAAATGTAAAGGGTGTTATACTAGAGACCTATAGCAGAGAAAATTTAAATAAAATATTTATTAAATATCAAAATAAATTTGTAGAAATTGGTTACAAAATTATAGATAGGGTGAAGACAAGAACCTATTTCTAAATAAATGAAGTCACTAACTAGAATTTTAAGATTTCATTTGGACATTTTTTAATTTATGTTGTCATTTATACAACTAGAATACCAAAAAAAATCTAAAATTTGAATCTTTCTTTAAAAAAAAATTGGTTTGGTAAGTAAGAAAATAAGAAAATACTAGGTAGATGATATATAATAGGTATGAAAATAAAATATTTAACTAATTTATTCAATGAGAATGAAGAAAAACACTAAAGAGATAATAAAGATTTCTTCAAATTCTTAAGAGGTTGGATATATTCACTTGATAAAATTTGAAGTTGTAAATAATAATAAAATTGTTGGAGGTATTTGGGGGTTTTCCTTCAGGTCAAACCCCTATTTTGGATTTTTTACCTTCATAGTAGTTAATGATAGAGATAAAAATATGGTGTGTGGGAGTGCCCCTATCTCAACTGTGTTTGGGAATGGTAAGAGCTGTGATTATGCAACATGGTGAAAAATAGAAGGAAAGGTGAAAGAGATGTGAGGGTCTTGATGTGTTTAGGGGCATAAGAAGAAAAGTGAATTAAATATGAAAATATGTGAAAGGTATCAATAAAATAAGAAAAATGTCACCCAAGTAGAAGCTTGAGAAGACAAAGAAGACATGAGTAATATAGGACTAATTCTATAAGAGTATTAGAGAACTAGGCTAGTGTTCTCATAAGGAGGAACCAATGCCAAATAAGTTGTAGAAAACTATAAAATATAAGGGAGTGCAAGAAAGACTTAATGTGTGTTTATGTGCATGTGATACATAGAGTTTAACCAAAAAATCAAGGTGGATTGAAAATGAGAGGAAGAGATAATAAGAAAAGGTTGGTGAGTGATTAAAATTCATCTTGAGTAGTTATCATTAAACTAGGAAGGTGACAAGTAGTGAAATACTAAAAAATACCATCAAATGAAAAACTACCATAAGATGCTAGTGCATCATGTGAAAATTCATGTTGTAGACATGCAAAATTAGCATCATGCATTTAATTAGGTCCATTCATCAAGTAAACCAAGTTCACATTCATCCGCTCATAAAATTAATCAAGTTCATTAAATCCATTCATTAGGAAAATTAGGTTCATTTAATCTCTAATGATTATCCACTTAAATTGAATAAATTAACTTTATTTAATTTAACCCTATCATTCCCTCTTTGATTAAATAAATCAAGACTTTATTTAATTAAATATCGAAATTCATATTTCTCCCTCTTGACTTAAATAAATCAAAATATTCAAGTCAAATGGGTCAAAGCATCTTAAACATCATCTAAGGTAATCTAATCCTGATTAACCTAATCTAACCACCCATCACATCCTCTAGCTTTTCCCACCTGCACCAATAAATCATTTTAATTTATTTATAAATTCAACATTTTCCATCAACATGGCATCTTTGAGGAATATTCCCTCAAGTTTGAATTCAAAAATAAGTGGACATGTATATCCAACAAGGCATTTAATAGGTCTTACATGTCTCTTACATGTCTCTTACATGTCCCTTACAAAGGTCAAAGTTAGCATTTAAGTCTCAAATTCAAATTTGAATCTCCCCCTCTTTGGCACATTGACCAAAATGTGCTCATTCCTCATCCTATCACAAGTTGACAAGTGGCTCCATCTCATTGGCTAAATCTTTGTCCCACATTCATCCATTTGGCTATTTCTCTTATCAAAATAATCTATAAATAGAGGCATCATTCTTCAACAAATCCTCCACAATTTTAGCATTTCATCTACAAAGCTTATGCAAAGTCACTCTCTTCACATTGAGAACTGATTTTGTCCATTGTATCCTCATCAATAGCATTATCAAGGGTTGGGAAAGGGTCACTTCTCACAAGTGACACCAATCCACTATGGAATAGGTTATTCATTATGCTTTTTAGAATTTCAAGTAACTTGTTTTGTTGTGTTGTCTGTGGAGCATAATGGATTATTTCATAAAGAGTGTTATTTTGTTTGTTTTCTTTAAACTAACTTCATGATGATATACACTATGGAATAGAGTTTAAAGTTGCAGATTGAAAATGGTGCTACACATGCACTATAGCAATGTATAGTCAATTTGAGATCTAAACTAATGAGACACTATAAAGTCATAAGATAACACAAATTTTGACAAAAAAGACACAAAAATAAGGCTGAAGAACCATGAGAGGGAAAAGTCTAATGCAATGGTTGAAATGAGCATACAAGGATACTAAGGACTAAAAACTAAAGTGAGCATAAAATTACAAGGGTATGTAATTTTTTACTTTACAAGACCATCCTTCCATGTAAGCATCTAGCAATACCATTGAAAATGCCAACCTATACCATAAACTAGTTGGTAATATACAAAATACATAAATTAGAAGTTATAAATGTAATATTACAATATAAAAGAAATAAATAAATTGAATGACTACAAGGTTTTCAAATGCAAATTTGATAATGAAATACTAGGCCAAAATAAGCTATCACACAATAACCTAGATTTAGGTTAGAAAATTTGGTTATATGCAATCTTTCATTTTCTATATGCATAACTTGAGGTCAATTTGGTATATGCATGGTTGTAATAGGGCATGGTTAGCTAAAGCCTAAGTTATAATATTATATTTATTTTAAATTGTCCTATTGAAACCTTAGGGAAGTACAATCCTATGTTTAGTAGAGGCTAAATAAAACATGGTGGTGTTCCCTTTCCTATCAATTGACCTCTATTTGTCCTTTCTTTTTTAATTCAATTCTCACCTTTTCATCTCAAATAGCCAAATTTAGGAGAATGGAACAATAGTTCTAAAAGACAACGAAAGAATTACAACAATTTTAAGACATTGTGACTGGACTAAACTACCTTAGAATTTGGCCTTTTCGTGAGTCATTGAAAATAATTGAATTTTAACTAGTTACTTCTAACTATAATTTCCACTTAACTCATCAAAAAATAGTTCTAAATTTTAATGCATTTTAAATTCCCAAATCAAACAACACAAAAATTTAAAAGCATAACTAAAATTGTTTCTATGTCAATATTTGATCAAATAACAAGATATATAAATGTCGTTATGCTCTTTGCACACCATGAATTCCCACCTAAACAAAACCTTAATTTATTATACTTATTACCATGTCCACCTTAAGTCTAAAGACTACATGATTTATTATTCTCGTCCCTGTCTTGTTGTCTTACATAATTATACTAAATGTCTGTGTTCATTCCCAAATATTATTTCATCTCCACCTGAACTCAATTCTAAAGCATATTGATTTATTATATGAAGTTGTGGGGAGCCCTAGTATATATGATGTGGGAGACGTGGTGTGGGGATTGCTGTCAAGTCTATAGCCTTCTTGAGAGTAATTCCAAACTCGTCGGTCATGTCCATGTGGTCGCAGCTCATCCCATCCGGAAGTTTCCACTCAAATGAATGAAGTAAAGAAGCCAAAACCAAATGAACCATACGGCTGGCCAGTGGAAGCCCTGGACAAATTCTTCTCCCCGCTCCGAATGGAATCAGCTCAAAGTTTTGTCCCCCGTATTCTATCTTCGTATTCTCGCCCTCCAAAAATCTCTCGGGTATAAATTCTTCAGGACTGTTCCAAACCGAAGGGTCCCTCCCAATAGCCCACATGTTCACCAACACCTGGCTGTCCTTGGGTATCACAAATCCCCCAATCTCGCAGCGGGTGGTGGCTTTGTGAGGGAGCAGCAGAGGACCCGTCGTGTGCAATCGGAATGTTTCTTTCACGGCTGCATGGAGATAAGGCAGACGATCTAAGTCAGATTCCTCCACTTTCCGGTTGCAACCAATGACTTGATCCAGTTCTCGACGGGCTCGCTCTAATTTCTGTGGATTGCGAATGAATTCTGCCATGGCCCATTCTATTGTTGTAGTGGTCGTTTCAGTACCTGCAATAAACAATTCCTGAAACCAGAGAGCAGAATTAGAGATCTATAAAATAGCGGAGATTTGCTTTTAGTCCCTTCGGTAGTAAGTACTCACAGCTATGAATGCTCGAACACCAACGAGAGTGAAATCTTTACTTGTGGAATCCAGCAGAACATCCAGAAAATCCCTCTCCGACTCCTTACGCTTAACGCTTTCGCCGGTGGGTGTGAGCCTTTTCTGTATGAATGTATCGGTAAAGTCGTACAATACCTGCAAACTCCTGCCCATCTCACGGGTCACGCCCTGGAGGTCGAGGAATCGGAGAAACGGAAAATAGTCAGCCAAATTGGGCTTTGCGGCGACCTTCATGAGTTCGCAGAAGCTATCTCTGAGCCTCCCAGACTCTGGATTGTGCGGATCGAAGACGCCTGTGCTGAAAATCACGTTGCCCAACAAATTCAGAGACGTGCAGAACACCGTACGCCCGATATCCACAACCTTCCCTTTGTCCTCGAAAACGAGTCGAATCGTGCGAAATACTTGATCTCTTCTGAGTTGTTGCAGAGCTTCGAGTCGTTTGCTGTTGAAGAGCTCAACCGTCGAAATACGACGGAGATGGCGCCAGTAAGGTCCGCATTCAGCCCAAGCAAACGAGGACTTGTGATGTGAAAGAGCTCTGTTTGCGACCGGCATTGTCCGCCCACAGAAGATGTTGTCGTGTGTTTTAAGGACCTCCTTCGCCATGGCAGGAGAGGAGACCACCACTGTTGGTATCATTCCCAGACGGACACTCATCAGTGGGCCGTATTGCAGAGAGAGGGCGTACAGAGACTCGTGCGCCCTTCTTCCCAGCTGAAACAGGTTTCCCACAATAGGCCAAGCAGGAGGCCCAGGAGGCCTTCTCGCGTTCTCCTTTCTCCATAAAAACAAGAACAATAACAGTGAACAAGTGGGAAGGAGCAAATAATACCAAGAAAGCACTGGAATATCCATATTAACTGTAAAAAGGAGACCCTTATTTTTCTTCGCTTTTCCACTAGACACTGCCTATTTTATAGCCGGAATACATTGACCCTTGGGTGGAATGGAAACGGAAATGGATCAGCCAATCTGTTTTTGGGATAACTAATAGAAGTTTCTTCATGTGCCCCTTTTGTCAAACAAACAGTAGATGCTTTTGTTTTGTCTCCATCTTTTCAATGATAAACGACTAACTAATGCTTATTTTTTCTCCATCTTAGGAAATTATCAAGATCAAATTGAATCTTAGTATCTAGAAAAATATATTGTAATTTCATATTGCAATTGACAAAAGTTCATTCCTACCAATTGAGCTTTGATGAGTTTGAAGAATATAGCAACAAAGACTTGTAAGGAGAATTGAGAGTGTTATCACATTGCATGATAATTTAAGATATAGATATATAAAAGAGAAAATGCAACCTAAGGGGTTTTAGCCCAATTAGTGAGGATGATAGTGTGTCACCCCATCCAATAAGTTATAGTTATATTTTTTAGGACATGGTGAGGTTCAAGTTCATCTATAGATGACTGACAAAATGGATCCTCCTAGTTATTTTATCTTAAGAAAAGTACGTTTCTAAAATAGATACACTTAATTAACATATTTTACTCAACCACCTAATCATATAGATATCAAATTTTTGTAATAGGGTTGAGTAATAGATTTTAATCATTAGCACTATCTAAAAAGTCTCTCATATCGTCATTTTGAAGAGTGTACACTTTGCTTACCAATAATTTTTCGACAACTCTGTTGAGGATCGAATCAAAGTGTCAGTGCTTTCTTTCTTCTAAAATTTGAAGGTAACTCCACGAGGATGGAGGTTGGTGAAATTGTTATATGGAATGTTCTCATAAGAAAAAAATTGGTAGAAGAATCCCATTGATATTCTTCCAATTTGCATTACGGCATTGGTTTCACCTCAACCATGGAGAAGTCATTTTGGACCTTTATCTTTTTCTCAATACTCATCTCTACCTGCAAGTTTGAGAAAGCACTTTCCAAAATTTAAAGGAAAAGATACACAGATTGCAGAAGATCACATTCAAGCCTTCACCATAGCATGTGGAGTTTTGGGGATGAATGAAGAAAATGTGCTATTCTAATTATTTGTTGAATCCCTAACTAGAGCTACTGCAAACTAGTTTTGGTATTTGGAAGATGGGTTAATCACCAACTAGGATAGCTTGAAGAAAAAATTTCTTGGAATATTCAAACTAGCAATTGATCTGGGTGCACTACTCTGCTACTTTTTCAAAATTCAAAAGAAAGAAGATGAGCCTATGAGAGATTTCATGGATTGGTTCAACAAATATTTAGAATAGATTCCTCATGAGAATCATCCAAATAAGAAAAAAAGTTGTCCATTTTTATTGCAACATTACATCCAAAAGTCAAACTCCTCTTGAAGAAAAACAAGGTATGTGACCTCGAAGTTCCAAAACAAGAAGCCATTAGGATTGAAAATAATTTGACATTATGACAAGGTTAGAAATCAAATCAGGTTGAAGAAATATTTAGTTAAGAATCCATGAGATGTTATCATGTACAACCATGAGAGGTATATCTTTCATCTTCTCCAGTTGAATATTCCAATTTTATAGTTTTAGGGCAAAAGAAATCTTTAAGAGATAGCCAAATTGTTCCCAAGATCAAATCTTGTGTTGAGAGAAATGTTGAGATTTATAATTTGTAGTATGAGGAAGATGAGGATGAATCTAGTAGTTTTTCATGTGATGAGGAGGATTATATTCCTCCATATTCAAATGGTTATCATTATTACATACAATTTGAGTATTTAGAAACTTCTATTTTAGCTAGTGAAAAATCTTATAATGTTATAAATTGTAGGAATGGTAATGAAAATGAGACATCAATCTATATGCAGTTAAAGCATGAAGTCTTCAATTTTTTTATACCAAACATTGGAAAGGCTATGTTTAATTTTATTTTTGAATCATTTCATTTTGAAGAATCTAATCAAGGAATTGTTGAGCAAGGAATATAGAATGATTGTATGAATGAGGGAATATGGTTAGTGAGTCTAAAAATGTAGACCTATTATCAGCAAATCATAGGGAAGATGAAATTATTTTATGTGAAATTATGTTAAACCCCACAAGGCTTTTATTCATACTGTAGATTTTAAATCCATTTAAATAGGAATTGATTGATATAAAAAAAAGACATGAAGTGCATATAGCTAGGGATTAGCTTTCCTATTTCACAAATGCTCAAATGCAAAGACAAATTGATATAATAGGCATAGACATAATTGATGAGTTTTTGGTATAGAACAGGAAGATTCAAATGCATATGATAAGAAGTGATTATTTGGTATATTTTGTAGGCAATCAGTTTACATCATAAACTCTAAATTTATGTTTATGGTCATAAAGCTACTTCTTACTTCGTAGAAACTTCATGGATTCAATTTTATCTTCCATACCAACATCTATTTTCACTACACGTTAATGGATTTCCATAGCCTTCTTGGGTAGTTATGTTGTGTTGTACATAGTATGGGTACATATGCATTGTAGGTTGTTCCTTTTTTCCTTTTGTGTGTGTGGTTTTCTTCAATAAATTGTAGAATTCATGTTTTATTTTCCCATTCATTGTATAACATCAAGAAAATCCATGGATTTTCAAATGTGTAACAGATTTTCATCACCCATGCAAATTCTCAAGAAAAAAAGTCACCTCTAATAGAACACTCAATCCTTTCTATTGAGTAAATGGATTCAACATTTACTAAAAAGAAGCTACTTCTTCCAAGCCTTCAATGCATTCCTCTATATCTTTCCATTTGATTATAACCTTATAGAAAAATGATTAAAAAATGACACTTTTTCTCAACTTACATGAGCAAAATTTTTAAATTCCTTTATAGTGATACAATGAATAATTTTTAAATGTAGTCAGGCTTAGTTAGCCTTGTGGGTAGCACCATGTATGAGATATTTGAGCAACTCTTCTAGAATGTATTCTATAATGGCACTAGTGACGTGGTTAAATTTTTAGTGCATCAGTGGCCTTGAAACCATATTTATAATCATCCTTGGATTTTCACCCATGGGTGTTCTTAATAAATGGATCACTTTCATGCCCTAGATTAACTAATAGATAAATTATCTAGATTTACAATATAAACACCATAGTTGATGTCTTGTAATTTTTCATTGTAGCAACATGTTCCTTTGAGAGACTCTTCTATTTAGTCCTATGAAGGCCACCCTCTATCACAAAAAACATTTTAAAAGTATAGAAAGTGTAAATTAGCATAATATTTTTTCTTTCTATTGGGGTTTTGACTTGTGCATTGCAACTAATGTTGCACATGTAATTGAGAAGTTGAAATGGGTAGATTCCTTTTACCTCTTGATCCTATTTGTTACCATAGTTGAGAACAAATATCACCATGTATTTAAAACACTAAAGGGAAGATAATTAATCCCAAATGATGGGGGGATATCATGGCATATTTGAACAACGACTATTGTGTTAGCCTTGCACCAAAATTATGTTGAGTATTATGGGATTGTTTCCTCATGAAAAAGAAAAAAAGAAAAGAGGATAATAATAAAATAGAATAATGTAAACTTTAATTAAGCAATATAAATATTGTGAACGAATGTGACTATTGTAACCACCATTGGAAAATTATATAAACCTATAAGTTAATTGAATGGGAGACACAGAGGAAAAAATGAGAGAAAAGAAAAAAATAGGAAATAATCATGGAAGATATACAAAGATTTCAAAGATCACTAGGGAGTGAGGATAGAGTCTTTTGCTGGCATTGAGGCAAGTTGCAGAAGGGACATATAGTGTGTTTCCAACTCAGGGGTACAACATACACCTGAGATTGTCATATTCAGGGCTTTATTGTAAGACCCTTTGAGGTAGGTAGTTTACTATAAGGCCCTTTGAGGAAAGTAGTTTAACTATAGGGCCCTTTGAGGTAGGTTGGGATTCTATGCAAGAACCAGTTCCTCCAAGGTTGCCTCTTTGTCATGAAAGGACTAGATCTTCCTCTACATGTGGAACAATAATCTCTTTGGAAAAATTAAGATATGTATTATTTGATTATCATGGCAATCTCAATTTTGTACTCCTTTCATTTATTTATCATATTCAATCAATGTTATGATTTGTGTCTGCACATTAATATTCATAATATTTAAGTAACTAACTATTGTTGCATCTTTTATTTTTTAGTGTTGAAATTAATATATGTGTGTGCTCATTGAATAAATTAAAATGAGCTTAATTTACTTAATCTTTTTCTTGTCATTAAGAAAAGTTAAATTACAATTGGTATTAGAGCCTTCTAGTCCATTTACTTGGCTATATTTATTTATTTATTTATTTCAAAGTAAATAGATTGATAAATAAATAAAGTTCACTACAATGGTTTAAGTTTAGTTGCATTTAATTTGTATACAATAGATACATTAAACTAGTAGTTTTGTGGTGTA